>JAUMHQ010000094.1:15135345-15149220 GCA_032361165.1 Enteromius paludinosus | reverse complement strand
AAGCTACATACCTTCTATGTACATATCAGAGAACAATTTCAAATATTCTCTCAATGCATTCTATGGCACCTTTAAACAGTATAATGAAGAATGAGTTCAAACCTGTGACTGTTAGTGTATTCTGATGCTTTGTTGAATACCATGACCACAATACTCCTACTAGTAAGTATTGCTTTAAATGTTGCATAGTTTTGCACAGTTTTGAATCCTGTTAGTAAATAAATAGGTAAAAGAACCTATTATAACCACTTATACATATATTAAGTGCACAGCAGAACTTAATTTTCCAGTTAATCAAAGTTGAAAAGGGACACAATACAAATGACACTGATGCGGTTTAGTTACTGAAAATGTACACAATAACCAACAGTAAATGTTGGTAAAAGACACTCAGACGTCTGTAGTAAATTTAATGTGTCTAACATAAGTAATAAAAGGAAGACAGGTCAAACTTCATATAGCCTTCTTTAATAATAATATCTGCCAAATTAATATATATTTAGTCATGAAAATAATTTCATAAAGCTCCTAAGCTTGGGCTGAGGTAAGGTTCAACTTCAGACGAAGGAGCACAGTTATGGTTTGATATGAACTCCTGTGAATTATTTATCTGACGTCAACATAAAGTGTCCATGGGTTGCAGTCCTGTCACTGTATTTTCATTTTGAAGAGACAAATCGCTAGAGATGTGGTTAATATTCAGCACATCAGAGATCTCCCGTAACGCCGCGGTCTGTGTGATGTTTGACATACGCCGCTATTATACTGTCTGACATGAGTAACCTTGACCCTGAGAGTGTGAACTATGGCGACAGCTATGGGCTCTTCTTACAGTTACGGGAAGCGCAATGCAAGCAACTCTCGTAAGTAACACAGCAGAACAAAACAAGCGTGTATAACATGAGCGTGATGTATAATTTTGACAATATGCTAGTGTAAGTACGGTAAGCAGATATCTGTGTCGTACATGCGTTTATACGAGTGTGTTCCGGGTAAAATGCAGTCTGAACTTTAGCACTAACAAACTATGCGACAGTAATCTTAGATAGAACATATTTTTTGAAGTCCGTATTCGTGAGGTCAGCTGTTTTTGTAGAGCGACTGCAACTGATCCAGCAACTGCTGACTGTGTTATGAGGTGTAACATTTCCTCTGGCATCCCCCTTCATCTTATGGGGACATGTGCCCATATTTTGGGAGCAAAAAGAATTAGTACATATAGATTTAGCATGTGCTCATGCACTTTACTCCCTGATCTACATGTCACTTGTGTATCAACGAAGTAGTGAAATAGTCAATGAAGCAATATATAATAGTCAGTTAACAGCACGTACACTACTCAATATACAGTATTGATGTCCTAAAACTTCCTAAATAGTCACTGACCTCACACTTACCTGCAATTTTCCGTGAAAGATCACATCCCTTAAGAAGTGTGCTTGTTTGCAGGCAGTTGTTGGTTGAGAGGCAGCGCCTTCATTCTGGGGTAAATCCATCTCCCGCTTGAGAAAGAAGAAACCTGCCTCGCTCTCTCCTAGTCTTTAACTTTGTTTTCTGTCTGTCTGTTCTTTCTGTCTTTCGGAATGAAGCAAGCTTCAAGTCCCAAACTGATCTCTGTAGTTACTTGAGAGGAGTGAGAGGAGCCAGGCGCTAATATTAGACTAAACTATAAAGCCATACATCAAAGCCTCCAAGATGCCCTTGCTCCAGCCCCTCACTCTCACGCATCGCTTTTGACTTTACCTCTGTGTTTATCGCAAAATAGTCATACAATATCATCTCCACAGTGCATTGACTTGCATGACTGACATAAATACGAACAATTTGAGTTAAAAAACACACTAAACTTACAATAGAATCTTGAAGATCATATCCAATGTCTTCTATTGCTTTGAAACCGATGATGTTCATTTGCTTTTCCTTGTTTGGCACAGAATGAAACTGTTCGTTGTTCATCCTGGCTGTTGGACGTCTGCAAGAGATTGTGGATCAGAGTTTAACCTGTACATAAAAAGAAACATGACATACAGGTAAATAACCAATTCTGAGTACGAGAAACCTGTTAAACAGAGCTGCTAGTTGTCTTTGTTGGCCAGGCTTATAGCCATGCTCGAGCTAGAAAGAGTTTGGCACTAAACGTGGAAGCAAGTTTATGGACGAGGCTTCCAGCTCATTAGCTGGAATTGTTGGGATGTTTCTTGAATTTGAATACTGAAACCTAAATGACTTTTAAATCACATAAGCCAGTATTTTATTCAAAACTGAACATAGATAACATTAAATGTTCTAACTGAGAAATGTTACATTTTTACTAACAAGATGAGCTCATTTAAAATCTGATGGCACAGGGTCAGGTTTATCATGGTGTAGCATCTCCTCTTCTTTTCAAAACAGATTGAAGACATCTGGGCATCGAGGTTATGAGTTTCTGGAGTTTTGGTTGTTCGCATCTGATATAGGTTTCCAGCTGCTGAAGAGTTTGTGGTCATCTTTGACATTTTTTTTTATTTAATTATGCTCCAAATGTTCTCTATTCAGTAGGTGAAAGATCTGGAATGCAGCAGGTCAATTCAGCCCCGGACTCTTCTACTAGAAGTCATGCAGCATGTGGTTTAGTATGGTCCTGCTGAAATACACAGTTCCTTCCCTGAAATATACGTCATCTAGAGGGGAGCGTATGTTGCTCTAAAACCTTTATATATGTTTCAGTATTCACAGTGCCTCCAAAACATGAAGCTGCTCATACTTTATACACTTAAACACCACCATACCATCAGAGATGCTGCTTTTAAACTGAACACTGATGATCTCCTGACTCGTTTGACCAAAGAATACTTGCCCACTTTAAAACAGTCTTGGCCCACAGGACACGATACCTCTTCTGGACCATGTTCACATATCATGATAGAGCTTTAGTTGTTATCTGCAGATTACTTGGAGGACTGTGTTTACCGACAAGGGTTTCTGGAAGTCGTCCGAGGACCTGAAGACCACGAGCATCCAACAAAGGTTTTCAGCCTTGTCCTTTACACACAGAGTGTCTTTTGATAATGTTATACACCGTAGATGATGAGATTTACAAAGCCTTTGCAATTTGACGTTGAGGAACGTTGTTTCTAAATTCTTCCACAATCTTTTTACACACTCTTTCACAGGTTGGAGTGAGGGACTCTTCCTCTCTAAGACATCACTTTTATAGCTGTTAATTAACTTAATTAGTTGCTAGATGGTCTCCCAGCTGACTCTTTTCTTTTCTTTTTTGCTTATTCAGCCCTTTGTTGACTTTGCGCCAGTGTTATTGAGACCTGTAGCAGAAATCAATATTGAAATTGTTTTGAAAATTGTAAAACTGTCTTTGTTTAATAATTTATGTTCTCTATGTTCTATTGTGAGTAAAATATTGGCTCATGTCAAAGTCTTTTAGTTTTCATTTTATTCAAAAATGTCCCCACAGTTCTGGAATTTGTGTTGTAAATGACTAGTGGCCAAGTCATTTCTGTAGTAGGCCTACATATCAATGCTATAAAATCATATGTGTCATTGACATCAAATGTTTTTGTTGGATTGAAGATGAGAAGATCAGAGGTTTTTTTTTTTTGTGTAGCAACCAGACTATAGTACCCAAGGGTGTTGAAGTACCCCACCTTTGACAAGGGAAGCACCTTGATCAGCGAGCAAACAGCTGCTGGAGAACCACAGACAGCAGGAGCACTCTAAATGCAATTTATCTATCTTACAAACACTCAAACCCGACACAAACTTCTGGACTAGGTTTGAGGTCATATTTAGAGCTGCTCAATATTAAACAATATAATTAAAATTCTCTTCCTCTCTCTCCTGTCATTATTATTAATCAGAATCTGTAACTGATTAAGACCATCTGATCACTAACACGGGCATCTGCCAGGCAGAGCGGGGTGGATTACTGACATTGAAATAAGTTACAAATTACATGACAAAAATTGCAGTTGAAGTATTCCGGTTAAATTAAAGTATTAGCATGGTTTTCCAGACTGGGTTTGTAAAAGAACTGCAGGGGACTGGTGAGCTTAATGAAAAGCAAATAATTCATTAAATAACAAAAATGTAAAATTCAAATCTCCCCAGAGAAACCAATCTACTTTGAAAGTAACAAAACGAGCCAATGAACATTGGCATGTACTGACTGCATCCAGCTGCAGCTGATCACAGCATGAGTGTAAGTGAGCAGTGCATGAAGACGTGCAGTCGTGGATGGGGGCAGTCGTGGCCTAATGGATAGGGAGCACAAATTCTAAGTATGGGTCACCATACCTGGCCACAAGTCACGGCCCAATGACTGCACCACTCCCTCCTCTGGATTTTGTTTCTGTTCTAGCAGCCAGCGGAACTTTGAGCAGACCTTGATCTCTGTGTCTCAAGAGGGAGAAGGTTGTGAACCGTGCATCACAAGTCTGCTTCCCTCCGCCCCACTTCAAGGCATCACACTAAATTTCACAAACCTCAAGCCGGGTTCCTGCACAAGGAGGAAACACTACATACCTAGTCCCTGCCCCCTGCTGTCACAGGCCCCAGGCCAGGTTCTGTGTCCGTCCATCACACTGCCCCACCGCGTTGGTGGTCCCATTGGTTCCACTGGCACGGCCTCTGGGAGCCCGGCTAGCGCTTCCCAGTCTGTCTAGTTGGCTTCTGTGGGACTATGCGATTCATTTCGCCCATCGTCTCCCCAATTTTAGTTTACTAAGGCCATGTTTCCCTGGCAGCTTACGTTCTAGGCCAATGTCCATTGGCTTGTTTTGTTACTTGGTCACTCTGGCGAGATACCAGTTTGGTGGTCACCGCAGCAGTATAGACTATCTTATAAAGGAACATTTAAAGGATGAAAATGAGGAATTAGGGAGAATTGATAATTTATGAAAAAATAAATGTATCGCTGTTGAGTGAATCATGTAATGAATAACAAAGGAACTGCAGTCTGATTACGAGTAGTTACCATTTTTTCATTCAATCTGATGACATGTTATCAGTTACTCCCCAGCTCTGCTCAGGACTGTACACTCAGTTCCCTTCAATACATACTGTAAGGGCTGTCCAAACTTGCTCCTGTCTGTCCCAATACACTGACCATTAGGTTTCTCTCACGTGAGAGCTCCGGTCTTGCACACGTGACCTCGCGTTGTTTCCATGTCACTTGCGTGTGTTTTCTTCCTGTTGTAAAGTCATGCAGTGTGAAACCCCCTGTCGCCTATCTATAATGCAGAGTGAACACAGCAGCGACTGAATGCTACAACCTGATAGTCATGCAGTCTGAAAAGATCTGTGACGCGACTAGTTTGAAAACTGAACTGAACTGAACTCGGCATTAATCTGTACCTCATTTGACTGTAATAAAAACAACAATACATTATGCATAATTACCTAATCCTGACACTAACCGTAGTTAGTTAGTACATGTAGTTAATATTGCTATAATAAAGTGCAACCATACTTTTCTAGCTAAAACTTTAAAAAAAAAAAACATTGACAGCAAATCAGAATCCATCCAGCTTCAAAAGAGTAAACATTCAAAGGGCCAGACAGCATAAATACAATGTTCCTCATGTGGTTCTGCCACCCTGATCTTCTTCAAGATCCTCTGGACATCCTTTAGTTCACTGCTGTAAGTTCACTCTAAAAAACTCCTTCTTGATTTGAACTTGGAAACCCAAGGATTGATGGAAAGAGCACAGAAAAGTCCTAGAGGAAAAGCAGCCACAAGAGCATTGAGACTAATCATTTTCCAGCGAGGCTCTGGCCACAAACATCAAGTGAAGGTGAAGTGGCCCAATCAAAGCTCTAAATATCTAAATAAAGATATTTATTTTAAATAAATATGATTTTGGTTTATTAAAAACTTTTTTTTAGGTGAAAAGGGAGATTAAATAAAATCATATGGATTATATAATGTATTTTATTATTATTTTTTAATTTGAAGAGCAACACTTCTTCAGTTTACGATAATTTCGACAAACAGAACCAGATATGATGTGACTAGCTCTCTATACACACATTATGATTACTTTTTTAAGTTTTGCGACACAGTGACACAATGTTTAAGAATGCAATGTATTGCAAATAGCATAGAATACATTCCAAACGTCAATGTACGTTTATTGCATAGAAAACATTATCAGCAACATAATAACGAAACAAAACAAGAAGATAGACCAACTGACACAAAGGCAAAAGCAGTTTCCTTAAAAAAGTTTACGTTCATGTAGAATACCTTTTAGAAAATGTGATTTACCTCAGACAGTAGGGATGAAAGGATCCTGAACTCCGGTAAGAGTCTACAGGTGAAGCGGGATCGAGTGAGACATCGCAGAGAGGGAATCTTAAGAAAAAGCACCGAGGAACAGCCTCCCTGAGAGAGAGAGGGAGCCTCTGACGATCTGTGACGATCTATCTATCTATCTATCATCTCATATATGCGATTAAAAGTGTTCTTAATCCGGGCTGTGTGTGGTTTGGATGGTTTTAATTATCATGGCTGTTCTCTGGAGTGGCCGAGTCCCTCAGAGATCTGACCCTGGATATAACAGATCGTGGGAAGGACATCGCATCCTATGTTAGAGTTAAAGTCCTGTTTACAGACTCTTAGATAAAAAGCTGCCGTGGCGATTTACTGTCTATGCAGAGGAATATCTTCCCCCTAAAATATCCTCATTTCGAGCCCTTCCATTAAAAGTGCTAAAACACAAGAGCCTTCGTCATCACATGACAGTTGTAAGTCATACTGAATCGAAGTTTAAACTTGTGCAGCCAAGTTCTAGTTTCTTTGTTTTAGCTGTTCGTGTTTTTTGAAGTGATTTGAAGCCAAACTCACAAAGGGCAGATCCAGTTTTCAAGAATCATCTTTCAGTCCTCAAGAAATATTTATGACCTCTTGAGTTGTTCTGAACTAACGTTATTGCAGCACTGATCAAAAAGTGTCAAAGTTTGTCTATATCTAACTATTTAATAAATAACTAATAAACGATTATTTATTTATTTTCACTTTCTGAGAGAAGAAATGATTGAGGAGCGCACCAGTTAACGTCACTAGATGGCAGTGTATTCATTTGATCAGTTGAAGAATTCTGGCGGGACCTTGTCTCCACACATTCAGCATTTTAGATGTCTTTTACATGCAGGGGTGTTATAATGTTATTCACCATTCAAAAAGTCTCTTATTCTCACCAAGGCTTGCATTTATTTGTTTGTTTTTTAAGCAGTAAATAATAACTATTGTATATTTTATTTTATTTTAAAATGTGATTCATTCCTGTGATGGTCTAGTATGCTGATTTGACGCTCAATAACGCAGGAGAATGGCACCAATGGATCATTTTAAAATTATTCAAATAAGATCAAAATAAGCTTTCCAAATCTTTCTTACAAAGTGTTTAAACAATGTTTTTAATGCCTAAGACGGTGCTGCGGCGAGACAAGAAGGACAGCTGAACATAACCAAGTGCCCTGGTGGAAGAGTCACAGCCCACAGCAAAAACTGGCCACTCCAGATTCTCACTGCTAATTTTGATATTGACAATTTTTCCATTACATTAGTCGTGCAATTGAAGGTAGAGAGATCTCTGATTATTCATTCTCACTTTTTGATATAGTATTGCAGGTTTTTGAAAATGTAAGCTGTTCTTTCAGCTCGTTGTTCTAAATTGTGCTGATTGGTGATGTTTTATATGTTAATGACAATCATTTAGAAGGCAGGGAGCTGAAACCATTATTTATGCACAATTTCAAGATCATTTTTGATTCATAGATCTCATATCTGATATCCATTGCCAGCACGTGACCAGCATAAACCAGCAATGGACCATCTCAAACCAGCATCCCAGCTTACCTAACCAGCATGTGCTGGTTTTTCAGAATCAGTTTTATTGGCCGAGTATACAAGGAATTTGACTCCGGTAGGTGACATGCAACAAGGTGGTCCAAGCTGCTTAGCGTTTCTATAACTGATTGTGTATTTTTCAGGTTTATCTCTGTAAACCTACAATCTTTATTGTACAAAGTACAATGCGTTCAGCTACACAGGACAGGAAAACAGACAATAGTTTTGTTTTGTAATATTTTAGTTCATATGAAATAAGCTACAACATTTCATTAGTGATGCGCGCTATATTATGCAAGTATTAACATAAACTCTGAATTGATATTGAATAATATATGTACATGATATAATTCTGTTACATCTAGGCATACACATTACCTTAAATTCATTTTCAAAAATATATTTTTACAAGTGTTTGACAGTGTTCGGTCTCTTTTTTTATCCTCCTGCACATCAGTGTTTGGAGTAGACGACATCTATATGAAGAAGTGCAAAATATGAATTAGAAATAAGAGAGATATGAGGCTCATCACACAGACGCCAGCCACACACTCACCTCTGTGGTAATCTGGATGTACATTCTCATAGATGGGATACAAGAGGTTTTCCTGTTCACTGCGCAGTTTTCTGGCACGGAGCACATCTCGCACACACTGATAGAGGTATGAGTACTGGCACTGGCGCAACACACAAAAAACAAACACATGTGAGTTCATATACATATGTGTGTGCATTCTCTCGGTTTCAAATGTTTTACCTCCGTCTGCACCATGTGTGTGCGATGAAGTCTCAGGTCAAACACAACACTGTAAATGTCCACCGTGTCTCTAGTGTCCAGCTGCTGAAGGACTCTGTCTAGAGCAATAAAGGTTCCGGTGCGGCCCACTCCAGCACTGTCAGTGATAGAAAGAGCACAGCGATAAATCCTCCTCCGTCATCAGAGTTGCAGCAAGTATACTAGTTCTCGAGCAGACAGAAATTTGCACAAATTCGGAGAGACAAGTTGGACAACTTCAGTCCTGGAGGACCCCGTTCACAGAGACTATGATCAAGGTAATTCTAAAATAGTGATTGGTCTGTCCACCTGCAGTGCACAACAGTGGCTCCAGAGAAGGGCGACCGGTTGATGTAATCTCTCACAGTCCGCACGAACTGAATGAGCGACTGCGTGATCTCTGGAACGCCGTGATCGGGCCACACAGTGTAGTGAAACTGACGCACCACTCTGGAATAGCTCAGCTGCTCCTCCTGCACAGACATGAGTCGTTAGTGTCTTCCTATCAGAACTCATCTGTGACGGACAGGGATGGTATACCCACGTTACAGATCTTGTATTCTCGGATGGTCCACTCAGGAAGCACAGACTCAGACTGCATCTGGACCACCAGATCCCCATAGTACAGCGGCTCCTGATCAAACGGCCAGTAATGGTCACACTTCACCTAAATCAGAAAGTTAATTTAGTTGATGCCAAAAGATCCTCATGAGCAGAAGAATCGTGTGATCATACGGACATACCCTTCCTTTCTCAACACATTGTGTCACCATAACTATGTTGTGCACGTTCTGCTCCCAGACCATCTTCCAGAAATCATCTTTAGTGCCAGGTAAAGGACCCTGAGTCGCTATATACTCCCTTCTGAAGTTATTGCCCTTTCAAAGAAACCATGTGATACATTTAGTTTAGCGCCACTGGTCAGCCATAACATTTTATTTTACAGACCTGTTCATGTACACATGTTCATGTTCCATCAAATTTCCCACCATAAATATATAAAAAAATATATTTTTTTGATCAGTAACATCCATTGCTAAGAACTTTAAAGACAAGTATTTAGCTAAGCTTTTTTGCTCCCTTGGATTGAAAATTGTTTAATAGTTGCCATACATAAGTGAAAAGCATATTTATTTAGCTTTCAGATACAGAAATCTCAGAACCCTTATGGACCCTTACTGGTTTTGTAGTCCAGGGTCACATTTTACCTATTTATTTATTAACACTACATTTATACTTGGTGAGAGCTGTATCTAAAATGCTTTTAAGTAAAATATGGGTAACACTTTATAATAACAACACGCTATGCATCATTGGTTAAGCATTAATACATAGTCAGTTCATCCTTTATAAAGCATTGTTCCAATATTAATAGTAATTATAAAGCAGTTTATAAATACAGCTATAAATGCCTTGTTCTTGATTTATAAGCATATCTAAATGTACAAAGGAGACTTAAAGGGCCAGTTAACTTCCTAACAGAAAAAAAATAAACAAACACAACACAGAGGGACACAGAACTATTAAATTCAAGATGCAAAATATATAAAACTGTACAACTGTACACTTAATTTGTTTTTTATTTCTCAAGTGAAGAGTTGTACGATTACATTTTTTACATATTGAAAAAAATATGTCTGTGTTCTGTATCCCTCTGTGTTGTGTTTGTTTAATTTTTCTGTTTAGAATATAAATGAGCCTTTACATCTCCTTTATAAATGGTTTACAAGGTATAAATAGTCCTCGCTTTAGATGAGCTCACAAAAACAGAAGTCTGCCAACTACTAAATGCTTTATAACCTGACTTATTCATGAATTACAGCAGAAACATGTGTTAATTAAGCATTTATTAACACACTGAAAAACTATTATCATGTGCCTAAATAATACGATTTATTAATATATATTTAAATAATTTATTAATCATTTACTTTCTAAATGGTTTTATTAAACACTGACAACTACTAAATAACTGGTTTGTAAATAAGGTAATAATTAAAATAAAATATGTAAACTGATTATTAATAAGTATGAAAATACAGTTATTAAACATTACATATATGCTCATAGATGCACTTGTAAACTGTTTACTAATGCATAATAATGTTGGAACAATGGTTTATAAAGGCTGAACTGAGTATTTACTAATGCTTAACTAATCATTCATAGAGGTAGTTATTATAAAGTGTTTCCGAAATATGTATTACTTAAATACACAACCATCCCTTGTAAACTATAGTCTCGCCATTTATTTATTTATTTATTTTATTTTTTTTTTTTTGTGGTCTATAATTCAACATGTATGCATGACAGACTTTTGACTTTTGTTGTTAAAGAACTTGATTGGCCAAAGATCTTACAGGAATATAGCTGGCATTAATATAATCGGAGCAGGAGTCGTCGTCAACATAGGACAGCTTCACTCGTGTAGAATCATCTGTTCAAGAAACACGTCACAATAAATTCAGGAAATATGGATGACAATAATAGAAGTCGTTTTAACAAACACAGATTTGCCTGGACGTACAAGGCAGTATGTTGTTGTAGCGATTTTTGCCTCTGTTTTCAGGCAACAATGCTGCGTCTTGAGGTTGGTTACGACCAACATCCTTCAGGTCCTGAAAGCAGAACAAAGAATAAATGTGTTCATTCGGAAGCATTCCAAATATCATATTCTGAAACATGGAGAACACTGTATTTTACCTCATATTCCTCAGAGAGGAGGTAGTTGGAGTCTGCTCGAAGTTTAGCTAAATGTGACTCAAAATTTGGAATGCTGATGGGACTGTAGTTAGAAAAGACAACACTATCTTAGCATACTGAAAATATAGTAAAAATATCCTGCTCTGGGATGTAGTACAGTACCTGGAGACACGACGGTTCCTAAAACCCAGAAGAAAATAACACTGCATTAAGAATATATGCTGCTGTGTAACTTAATAGTGATAATATAAACTCTTACCCTCTAACAATGACGTGACTTCCTGAGGGCTGTCTTTCTCTTCTCAAACTCATTCTGACCACAGGCTCTTGTGCACTCCTGGGAAAGATAAAAACATGCCATCACTAACTAATGGCTGCCTGAGACTCGAGACTTTAGTATCTGACTAGATATGGTTCTGTTCATCAGCTCAAGACAATGCTAACTCATCACTTCTAATCAATCATCGCTAACTCTAAACTAGAGGCTCTCAACTCGTCCTGGCCCTCCAACCCTAACCAAACACACCCGAACAAGTTCATTGAGGTCTTTAGGATCACTAGAAAGTTACTGGTGAGTTTGTGTGTTGAGGACCTCTGCTCTAAACCATTATTACAAACCCATCCGCTCTAACTCAGATTGACATTTACACCATGCCAAGGAAAGGACATGTATTGTTAGTTTTAGATCTGATTTACTAAATATTGACTTTTGATAACTTTAGTAAAGTGCAAAATGTGAAGCAGGACTCACATTTTGTGGACTTTTTGTCTGCAGATCAGCAGAACAATTAATCCCACCATGGTGGCGATGAGGAAGAGTCCAGCACTGACCCCTTCGATGACCCCACTCAATGGCTCTGAACACACACAAATACGAACAGTTAACCAGCGTGAATTATCAGTCACCCCCTTAATATGGTCAAATCATGTGTGTTACCTGCATCTGTGATGAAGGGCTTGGACAGGTATGTATCTGTATAGAGTGGAGAGAGAAACTCCTCACGATCCTCATCGAAAAGTTTGGTAAACGCTCGTACACTTAGTCTGAGAATCACAAGACAAAAAATCAAAGTGATCACCAAAAGTCACTAAATATGAGCAATGGCACACAATTTGACTTTCACATGTTTGTTAATAATGGTATGAATGTGGATTTGAGCATCACAGAAATGTGTTCAAGGGCTAAATGTGAGGTTAGGGATGGGTTTAACGCTTTAAACTCACACGATCCATCTCCTGAGACACAAGTTTTACAAACACTGGACCACCCTGTTAGCAACAAACAGTCAGATTCATCACCTGTATGCGGTCTTGGGTTTCAGTGGCCCATCACAGAAGATGGCCTGGTGTTGAGGTGCATTGGTCGATGGTTTCTGATCACATGGCCCTCCCAAACTCTCCATGCCTGACCCCAGGTGGATCTCAAACTCCTGAATTGAGCTCTGGCTTTCGTCGCAGTGGCTGGGGAAGTAGCTGGTCTGATACGCTTTGACGGAGATGTTGGATCTGTAGTCCAGGTATGAGGGAAGAGGATGATACTGGTGTGGCTGCTGGTATTCAATGTCTGAATCCAAACAAAGAGAGCGATCATTGTATTACTTTTGTCATGTAAGGAGACAAAAACATTAAAAAAGAGGAAAGAACGTCTTCCAACCATCAGATTCAGTTACGATGATGGTGAAGAATTTGACAGCACCGTTGATATCACTGAACCAGCTGCAATTGAACTGGAAGAATATGGTTGACTTGGTAAGCTGAACTGTATTCTCATCTACGCGGGTCGAGGGCAGAGGTGGACCTGAGAAAACACAAACTGTTTAGTAAATGCTCCAGTCACAAAGTTATCGGATGGTTAATATCAAACAAAAAAGCCCTATCTCACGGTCTATCATCGTGACCACATTCTCCATGACTGCCTTGCTGGTCATGCTGTCTGAGATGACTTTGACAGAGACGATGTACTGCTTATGAGGCTCCAGATCTTTGACCAGATAGACTGTGTTCTCTTTGGCTGTGCGCTGTGAGTACACCATTCTCCCAGAGTCCTTTCTCAAGCACTCGATGGTGTATGAGTCAAAGTCAGCTTCTGGGGGACTCCAGGAACAAGAGATAGCTGTGGAGTTCTTAGGACGGCAGTGAAGACTCTGAACACGCTCCGGCTCTAAAGACAGGAAGAAACACACATTCCACCTTTGCTACACTTACAGATAATGACATATGCTACTGTAGTTCAGTGGTTCAACTCTGGCCCCTTCACTGCAGAGTATAGCTCCAGCTCCAGCTAATCTAACACACCTGAACAAGCCAATCTAGGTTTTCAGAGTTTTTACTAGAAAGCTACAAGCAGGTAAGTTTTGAAGAAGGTTGGAACTAAAGTTGAGGCCAGAGTTGAGAACCCCTGTTATTAGTGTTGCCAACTGCTTTTAATTAAAAGTAGAAAAACCTAGTAGCTAAATGTCATATGACATCAGGGTAACACTTTAGAATACTGTATCTTACTTACTGCATAACTAATAAGGAGTTACTGTGGAACTAATAGGTTGTTCTT
>JAUMHQ010000094.1:15114131-15135245 GCA_032361165.1 Enteromius paludinosus | reverse complement strand
ACTGAATGCTACACTACAGAATTACAGTTTTCCAACCTTTAGAGTTACATAACTACAGAAACTAAACCACAGAGCTACAGAACAGTGGTAAACTACAATGCTACACTACAGAATTACAGTTGACTAACCTACAGTTTCAGAACTACAGAATCTATAACCACAAAGCTACTGAACTGTGGTAAATTACATTACAGTGCTACAGAATTACAGTTAACTAATCTACAGAGGGGACTATGGTAAACTAAAACTAAAAGCATCTGTAATCTCATCCACAGACCTACAAAAGAGGATGAACAAAAAAAATAAGCTATAAAAACATAGCACCAACAGAACTACTGTAAAATGAACTACAGGTTTGTCAAAGTACAGCAGACCTGGCGTACTCACATGTCCTTCCATGAGTTGAGATGCTGGACTCATATTTCCCGCTCCATGTGCTGACCATCACAGTGTAGAGTCGCCCAGGCACCAGTCCACTGAACACACACTCATTCTGAGTCTTGGGCACCGTCTTGTTCTGCTGGAAGATGTTGTTGTGCTTGATGGAGACGTGATAGTAGTCAAAGTCTCCAGCCGCATGCCGCCAGTACACCTTTAGACGGTCGTCACGAGCCATGTGTGTGGCTGTAGGGTTCAGCGCTGTGGCAGGTTCTGGAGCAGAGAAGCACAGAATCAGATGTTCACTGTACAGATAGAGGCTTTCACCAACACCGCTGCTGAGTGCCCTTACGTGTGCGCTCCTGGACCATGGTGTGGTTCTCATACTCTCCGCTGCGGGTGCTGATGGAGATGTTGTAGAGGCGTCCAGACACCAGAGACTTAAAGACACATTCAGTAGTGAGCCTGGACACAGTGAGGGTGTGAAGGGTTTTCTCATGGTCTCTCAGAGTGACCGAGTAGCTGTCCACGTCTCCCTCCGCTGCTCTCCAGGACACGCTCAGGAAGTCCATTCGGCCATTGTTGCTCACTGTAACGTCTTTCACCGCGGCTGGAACTGATCAACATACCACACAGACAGAGCAGGGTGTGAAGCCAATCGAGGAGTTGAGACTGGACATATGGATCCACATCTGCACATATCTGATGTTTAACCCGTAACAAACACTGCTCTAGGCCTGGACATTTGATTCATTGGTGAAACAATAAATTAAAAATGTTCCAAAGGATTTTACAGGAGACTGTCATTACAGCAGTTCAGGCATAACATTAAAATGTAATGTTCAGGTCTAAATTTATGATGAGTGACTCTGCTTGTTGCTATGTTAACAATAAAAAAAATGTTGAGTTGAAGCATTATTGTTCACTCAAAAAGAACAACATCCTCCCTCCCTCCACAACAACACTCCCTTCAGGAAGTCGCACAAATGACCTTGACATATTCAAGGCTTCCTGAAAATTCCAGGAGCATTCCTGCAGCTCCAGATAAGAGTGTGTGAAGTTTAGTGTACCTGTGTAATCCTTCATCAAAATCTGAAGAGACCGTTTAGATTAAACAGGTTACACAGGCACCTTTTACCATAATGTAAAACCGTGTCCTGGCACTATGACACCAAAACAATAAACCACATTACAAACGAGGCATTTGTTCCACCCACTGGAGACATCATTACTGATCATCATGCCTCATAAACATAACACCCTGCATCTGTGATCAGAGAAACCAGCTTCTCCAGAACATGGCGCCCCCAGCAACACTTCAGTGAGAAAACTAGCTCTGCCTACTTTGAGTAAACATTTGGGTGGTGTATGAAGATGAACCCACTCTGTGGCGTAGAAAAGTGGGGTGTGTGTTTAAGCGAGCTGTTTTGGGGGTGTGTGGACAAGTCATAACTTTTATAAAGAATCTCTTTAATCTTTGCAACTGAAGGGACCTTATCTATGCACAGCTTGCAACACTCCAAAGAGAAAGGAAAACTGGAAATTACATCATATAACCTCTTATGTAAGGTGCACTTTTTCTGTTTGGAATGTTCTGTGTGAACACGCTACTCTATTAATACACTTTATACACACAAAACTTCATAGAATAGTGCACAAGTACACGTTTTGGGTTGCACATATATACAGTATATTTTTTAAAGGAAAAATAAAAAGAATGTGGAAGTTTTGAAGATACTTAACTCAAACAGATGACAAAAGTCATTACTAAGTGAAGACTGGAGTGCAGTTAAAGAGCTGTGCTTATGTGATTGTTGGTGCACTTTCATTGAATAAATACCATGTATATATAATAATATAATGCACCTGGAGTTCTGTTTTAAGTGTGTTACCTGTGCGCCCATCAGCCACTGTCTGGCGTGAGAGATCGCCCCTGTGCACTGTGGTCAGCACTGTCCTGTACAAAGCGCCAGACCTCAGGCCCTTGAAGTGGTAGGAGGTGACGTTGGGCGGGATGCTCTCGTTCTTCATGACCACGCTGTCGTGGATGAGGAGTAGGCGGTACAGATCCAGCGCACCAGCCGCCCCATCCCAACGCACCTGCAGAGCATCTGTACTGCCTTGATTACTGACCCGCAGCTGGGTTACCTGTGCAGGGACTGACCACACACACAGCATTACTCAGTAAAATCAAGTGAATGGACCCTCCAGTCATCCCCCTGGACATCTGCGTGACCAACCTGTTCTTCCTGTAACGCGGGCCGAACTGCTCAGATCTCCACTGTTGGTCATCACGGTGATCGTATAGGCGTGTCCAGGCAGCAGCTTATTAAAAGTGCAATCCTGCACATCGCGGGCTAATGTCTGTGTGTCCAGAGTGGCGTCTCTGTCCTCCAGCAGGGCGGTGTAATTGTCCCACTCGCCGATGGGACGGCTCCACACAGCTCTCAGCGAGGTCTCGGTGCTGTAACGGATACTCAGCCTTTGAACGGACCGGGGAGCTGATGGACAGTGCAGAAAAAAACTGATCAGTGTACTCTTGTCCCTGAGTCCAGCTCTGGCCCTACTCAAAGACACAGCTAAACCAGCAGCTGTGCTGAGACAGGACAGAACTCAGCTTAGCCGGAGAGTGGCCTCATTTTAATTTAACATGAATATAAAGTGCACTGTTTAAAAACTCTGCTTAAGAATCATGAAAGTGTGCTGTAAGTACACTTATCGAAGGGATGCCGGTGTCCCTGCAGAGTTTACATCCAACCCTGATCCAACACACCTGTAGCTGCTAATTAAGGTCTAGCTAGGTATACTTGAAGCTTCCGGGCAGGTGTATTGCGGCAAGTGAGAACTAAACTCTGCAGGACACCAGCCCTCCAGGATCAGGTTTGATGACCCCTGCTTTACACAAAAATGTAAATTATGCCTTGATTAACTCACCCTCAAGCCATCACAAATGTATGATTCATCTTTCTGGTGAATATAATCATAGTTACATTAAAAACAACTGGCAAAACAAGGATTTGTACTTGATATGAGCCAAGAGGAGACTGGTTTTCCTTTGGCAAAGTAAGAAAACTTTGTGCTCCTATGAACAAACATTGGTTCTCATTAGATTAGTGCTTTATCTCAGACACATGCACTAAACATAGTCCTACGTCACTCACTGCAACAATATTTCTCTTACAAAAACACATCGATTTGCAAGAGGAGACCTTCGGAGCTGTGTGAGGCACATTTTACTATGGCTGGATGCACTTTATTGCACTTCTTTTGGAATATTGAAAAACAACAACCGTTCACTCCCATTATAAAGCTTGGAAGAGCGAGGATGCTTTAAATATAACTCCAATTGAATTTGTCTGAAAGAAGAAAGTCATATATTAAGCAATGGCCGTATTTCTTTATATATCTATGAATTGCTCCGTTATGAATGTACAGAGCTGTCTGAATCACTGGAAACTCAACTGGTTACGCCAGAGAATGCAAAAGTTTTGAGAGAGAATGTAAAAAGTTTTGTGAGAGAACGCAAAGTTTTGCGAGATAACGCAAGATATAAAAAAAAAAAAAAAACTTTCCACCTTGATTTTTTTTTACCCACCCCGATTTTTTTCCTCCATCATGTCCCTTAAGGCAGTGTTTCCCAACCCTGTTCCTGGAGGCACACCAACAGTGCACATTTTGGATGTCTCCCTTATCTGACCAATATATTTCTGGTCGTGGAGTCTCTACTGATGAGCTGATGAGTTGATTCAGGTGTGTTTGATTAGGAAAAGTTGGAAAATATGTAGTGTTGGTGTGCCTTCAGGAACAGGATTGGGAAACACTGCCTTAAGGGGCTCTGTAATATGCAAGTACAGTTTGTTAAAAAACAAAAAGTACAAACGATACAATTTAGTGCACTTCCACAGGAGCGGTCACTGTGTGTTTTCAGTACTGGTTTGTGAAGTTTGAGGTAGAGTTGATCAGTAACACACCTACTCTCCCGTGGCAGTTGGCGCTGGAGCTCAGATCTCCGCTCTCCACGCTCACAGCAGCTCTGTACAGACGGCCTGGAACCAGGGTCCAGCTTGTAAAGCTGGTCTCTACCAGACTCCGGTCCACCGTCCGGTTCATCAGCAACGACGAGCCATTGAACAGCAGGACACGGTAGAAATCCCAGTCACCAGCAGGAGGAGACCAGGACAAGCGCAGGCTCTTCTCATTGAGGGCCTCCAGCTGGAGGCGAGTCGCCCATCCTGGAGCTGACACAACAAGAAGTCATCTCAGGTTATTCCTATCGATCGGTGGACAAGGCTCTGAATCACTCGTTATTCATATGTCATACTGTATGTTTATAACTGGTTATTAATGATTTCTAGTTAACCAAAGCCTACACTGTAAAAAGTTGTGCCTTTAAATTACAGTAATTTACAGGCAACAGAGTCGCCAACAATTTACTGTGAATTTACTGTCCTTATTTTACAGCTCTTCATTTTTACAGCATGTTACCGTTATACGACTCATATATGACTTGCAGCACAAAGCTTTTAACTCACCATCGTTGAGATTCATTTGCTTATTATTGATGTCTGTGTGTGTCCATGCTCTTCCATAGAATTTAACAGTAAATGCATTTTTTTTTTTTACTTGTTGTTTTGCAGTATCAAGTCAGATTAAAATCAAGATAACCATGCAATACAGAGAAAGACCCAAATGTTATTTTTGTAAACCTGCCCACTGAATGAGATGAGACAAGCCGGCCAGATCCTGATGACTACAACACATCAACACTTACATAATTTTTATTCTGATTGTTTCGCCATAACAAGCCAAGGGTGAAGAGCCTAACTAAAGCCAACGCTGATCACCAGAATGGTGAGGTCAAACGAAAGCATCTAAATGTCTATGAACTCTCAAAGATTTTTTGTAGATATGACAGAAATACAGTCAGACTGTAATGTGCGAAGCTACTGAAGCTGTTTGTAGAGTTGCTTAATCATTATCAAAAAATGTTTGTAAGGTACCATTAAGGGGTTATTAAGGTACAAAGATGTGTTATAGTTCCTACCTGTTCTCCCTGTTGTCCTGGTCTCAGCTGTAAGTTCTCCACTCTTGGTCTTCACCAACACTTCATAAGCTTTTCCAGGTGTCAAGCCACTAAAAACCCACTGAGTAGAGTTTGGGGGGAGAGTGAGCTCCTGTTCTGAAGGAATGGAGGGAGACAGAGAGAGCTGGTAGGAGTCCACGCGTCCGACAGCAGGAGTCCAGACGGCTTTAAGAGAGTCCTGACTGCCGTAGCTCTGGAGAGTCAGTGATGAGATCGGAGCAGGAGCTGCAGGAGCCACAAACATCTCCATTTAACATCTCTGGAAGTGTTTGTTACAATACATGCATTTTGTGTTTAGTATTTCATTAACTGACCAGGTTTGGGACGACATAAGGGTGAGTAAATGATGACATAATTAATTCATCATCATCTTCATCTCACAATCTCAACAGTATTGTTTCCTGAAGAGTATGTGAAAAGTGTGTGTGTGCATCATGGGTAACGGGCAGTAAAAGACAGGATATGTAGGCGGGTAGTCTGCTAAAGCAGGAAGGGAGGAGGCAAGCTGAAAATATCCTGGAAATAACGATAAAAAAGCGACTGGTGTTTGGTGAAGAGTAAAGCCTGCTGCTGGTTAGAGGTGTTTCTGTGGAACATGATGACTGTCAGCTCATAATTAAACCCTTACTGTGACTCTCTGATTCAAAGCAGCACTTAGCCCACTGTTTTGTGAAAGAAAAAAACTGTTACTTAGCAAAACTGTACTGATTGCCATTCCCAGATGTGTCTTTCACCTTTCAGACAATACTGTTTTGATTGTTTAACCCAGACAACAACAACAATGCACTCGTGTTAAAGTCACATGACCCTGAACTGTTCACCAACACAACTTTTCCTATAACACAGCATCGACTGTATGAATTTCATGCTGCAGTGCATGTTGGGAACTGCAGTTATTGGCAAATAAACGGCTACAGGATACAGGAAAGGAGGCTCAGAACACAGCACCACCCTGTTTCATCAAGGTCCTGGCTCTTGTCTGAACCTGTGCTCCAGCCTTTGTCCCTGTCTGAAACAGACACAGTAACTCAGCACGGCTTTTACGGCTTCATAGAGATGATTGATGCAACTAATGTGCAGTGAGTCAAGAGGAGATATAAACCTCAATAAACTGCTCTAGTTTGGTCATTACCACTGAAGTGCATGGTACCATCATTCCAAGATTTCAAAGAATGTCTCAGAAGGAAGCCTTTTCCATGGTTTCATGTCAGTGAAAACAGGGTCCCGTCCACCCTGTTCACCACAAGACACTGTATATCATTACTGAGGGATGTGGTGGAGTAACAAGTTTCTGGTATGAAAAAGAATGTCAAGGCAAGACTGAAGTTTGGAACAGGACATCTGGAACAATGTGTTTTGGACAAATGAGTCAAAGGTCAAGTTTTTTGGCCACAGTTGCAAACACACAAACACTACAGTGGTTGGTGGAATAATATGGAGGAGGAGAACTTGAAGGCATCTGTGAAAAAGCTAAAGGTGCACCAGCAGATCCATGAAGCCATGATTTAGAAGAAAGAGATGAGGGCAAGTCAAAGTCCAGTTGAAACACTGTGGGACTGTACACAAAACCCCTCCAAATCACACAATCAAAGGAATTCTGCTCAGAGCAATGGACGGAAAATGATCCTTGTCAATGTAAGACAACTATAAGAAGTGCCTAAATTTTATATCTATATATATATATTAAACTACAATTGTTTAGAATGCTGTGTTTATTCATTTAATTATACTATAATAGACCTTTTTATTTTTTCACTAAGAATTATAAGAGCAATTTAATTTCTGTGTTAAGAGTATTGAGTATTGAAATTGACATTGTTCAGATGAGGTACTGTATAATATTAAACATTGTAAATTAGGGGTCAAGCCCAGGGGTTCTCAAACATGTGAGGGTCCCAGAAACCCATGCAGGGGAGAACATTTTTAACAGTGATTAAACAGATACTTACTACTCTTTGTGCTCTTGGATGCCTACGGGACTTCCATTTTTCTGGATTTTTATTTACATTTTTTACTACTTTTTCCCTTTTTTTATTTGTTATAAATGTTTTGCATATTTGTTTTGCATACAGCCATTTATTAAATGTTTTATAAAAAATGTTTGGGTCACAGGAAATATTTTTAAATGTGATTTTTTTTCTGGACTCCATTGAAATAGGTTAAATACATTTTAATAACCTAAAAGCCTGTCTAATGAACTGAAATTATAAAACTTAAATATTTTTACTGTATTCTTTTTTGTGCGTGTAGTTGGTTATTAATAATAATGAATAAATTAATTATTAAAATAGTATCAATGGTAAATCTTTTGGTAACACTTCACAAGCAGGTATCGATTGTTAAAATTAGTTCATGTATTAAGTACGTTCAAGAACTCAAATCTCAAAATGACAGCAGTAGTTGCCTGGATATTCTCATTTAAAAAGCGCAGTTGAAGCCCTCAACTGATGTTTATGTTGTCATGTTTTGGCCTAAAGCGCCACCCTCCATCTATCTCCCAATCACGAAGTCAGTAGTGTTTCGGCATCCAGGTTGCTTGCTCTGCGCCTGCAGCAGCTACTAAATAATGTCTAACATTTCGAGTACGGAACCTAAAAGACCTTGCTATGAATCTGAAATACGGTGTGACAAAGTGCGAAATAAGACAAGGGTTTGCATTGGAGAAGCGTTTGAAGGATGGAGACAGATAAAAGCGAAGAAGAACTTGAAAACAGACGCCAATGTTGCAAATTTTCTCCTGGACAAGTAAGATTCATAATTTATAAATGGGCATTTCAAAGTTGTGCATGTTTGTGCATAGTGACGTTAGCGCATACGGAGGAGGTAGGTCATCGAATTGAAAATGTAATAAACTGTTTGGGAAATTAAAACGGTGACTCGTCATTCCTGAATCCTGCAGCTTATCTGGCAACCTCTAGTCAGCTGGGAGGGGGAGGGGAGACACCGCTCAACAGTATTTTAAAAGTGATTGCAGTACCAGTTTTGGCCATTTCTTACATACGGTTCCTTTAACATAAACTCAGATTAATAAATGCTCATAAAAAGTTACTAATGAACCATGTTTTTGATGGAATGGAAATTTAGCAATTGTGAATTAAACTAAATGCTAATGAAGTGACTCTGGAAATGAAGTGTATATGTTCAAGCCCACATTTCATAACATTCTGCATTAAACAGTAGATTCCGTGATTCTGACTGCGTTTTGAAGAAATCATAGCGACCCGATTTTATTTCAGCAAGACCTCTGGCCATGGGTCTTGGACCTCACTATGAAAAGCCAGCACTTAACATTACCAAAAACTGTAAATGTAATAATATCTGCTTAATGACTCCATAAGTTGTTCCTATTATTTCATAGGCTATTGCCTGCAGTCTGAAGATGACCTTCAGTGAGGAAAGAAGGAACACACTGTTCAGCGCTGCTGCCAAGACTTCAGTTAAAAACACTTATATACAGCACGTCTACGGCCATTCACAGACACATCCTCTTGAATCGGTGTGAATGCAGGTGCTTGATCAAATCTGTCAGAACAATGTGTTCCTGCATCTTAATGAACAGCAAAAAAAACAGCCATAAATCGCTGCAAGCTATTGTGGAAATCAGCACTTTCACAGGATCCTCCTCTGGTTCATGACACTTCTGTACACGGAAGCTATGGAGGAATGTAAGAGGACTTACCGGTTTGAACTGTAATGTTGAAGCGTGCAGCATCTGTCTCAGAAACGATTCCAAACAAATAGTTAGTGCCGGGAGTCAACCCAATCCTCAGGCATGTGTGATGTCTGGGACGCGTCATGTCTTCAGAACACCTTGTAAAGTCAGAAGCATCAGTAATGACGAAGCTGCAGGATTTGCCAGGAGTCGTGAAATTCAACACGTAATAATCCACATGAATACTGGCTGCGGTCACGTTCACCAGACACCTGACAGCCTCCGTCGTTACAATCTACAAACCGGAAACACACAACAGAACGTTAAAGTGGAACAGATATTGACCAGTACAGTAAAAATCAACAAACACACTGGACAAAAAGTCTTCCAGGTTTGAACTAGTTTTGTCACTTCATCAGTGTTCAGTAACTTTCATGACCGAGAGGTGCCTTTGTCCCAAAAATCAGATTACAAATCCATCCACATGTCATTTACTGTTCCTGTTTTCTGTCCCAAATTTAAGAGAACAAAGAAGCATTAGAGAGAATAAAATGCATATAATTTACTGCTTGCGTCAATTGTTTCAAAGCATAGAGTCAGATTGTGCAGAGGACTCAACTTTAACCCAAGTCTAAGCACTTTAAAATGTAAATTTATCCAAGTGCTACCACTTTCTTTATGCAACACTGATTGTAACCATCCAATTTTGCAAAGTAGACATCAGAATAATTTGTATCTAGTCCTTACTGATCTTCCAGAGTACCTACCTGATCCTACCTGAAATCTTGCAACACCTATACTGACTTGTCATCTAGTGTCATCTAGTACACCACCACTGCTGTTGTATTTGTATGAATTCTCCAAGACTCAGATTCTTGACAGCATCTAACAAGACTGTAAGCAGGAACACCAGAGCAAGGCATGTCTCAGAGCTGACCTTTGTCGTGGTGGCCGTGGTTGGAGTGGCAGTGGATGGTGGAGCTGAGGTCCCTGTGCTCAAAGCAGCAGTGCTGGGGATGGTTTCTACAGTAGTAGCTGGAGCCACAGTAGTTGTGTAAGCAGCTGATGTAAACGTGTCTGTAGATGTGTACAGGGCTGCACGGCTGGTGGTTGCATGCGCTCTAGTTCTAGCGGAGCTGGTGGCTGTACTGGGAGTAGCTCTAGTATCTGTAGTCACAAGATCTTCGGTTATGGCTCGGGTCGTTCTTGTTTTAAATGGCAACATGGTCTGAACATCTTTGAGGACTTTTGAGCTTCTGGTGGTGGAATTTGTCCATGCCCCGTCTGTGTGTGACACTGGGAAACTGCTGGTCGAGCTCTCGGTCAGTGTAGGATCTGCATCAGTGCTCTGAGCTTCAGACGTTCCTGTGTGAAAGTCGGAAGAACCCGAAGGCTCAGCGTCTGTTGTGAAGAGAGTTAACTCTGTCCGAGAAGTCTGCTCCATCTCATCTGAGGTCTCTGTCACGTCAGCTCTATTCTGGGTGAATTTCTGAGGTGCTCGAGGAGTTCTGGTGACCATCAGAGCAGTGGAGGACTCATCTGTAGCATCGCCCATCTCGTAGGGCGATTCCATCTCGAGCACTTGAGTTTTGTTCTCCTGAAAATCTGTTTTGGCAGTGAATGTGGTCAGATCAGCTAGACCGGTGGTAGCGGTGCGTTTGGTTCTGCTCCTGATTGTGTTACTGTGGTGGGTCACAGCTCTGCTCTCAGTAATGACAGGGAATGTCAGAGTGGTCATTTCCACTGTGGAGTTCATTGTTGAAACTGTGGACAAGCCTGTTGAAAAAAGACTGATGTTAGCTGTACGCAGCATGATGTGTTTTCACTGCAGGTGCATTTAAAAATTAAAAAAAAAAACTGTGTTGTATTGTATGATAGTGTAGCATGTCAACAGCAATGGAATCATCTCAAATGTTAATTGTGAGACAAGTGAAGGCAGATCCATGAGTGAGTGTTTCTGTGATGCGAGACTGACCTGTGGACGGACAGAGAGACGAGGACACCCATCTCCCCTTAGAGTCCAGAGTCACCATGGACCAGTTTGAATAACGCTGGCCTAAGCGGACCACAACCCGCTCGCCCTGTTTCTTCAGGAACATTGGTGTCTCTGCCAGTCCAAAGACCCCTCGGGTTTCGTAGCAGCTCCAGGCTGGGGCTGAGTGGCAGTCGCTGAGCTTGACCAGGCGAGCGTGACGCGGGACGCCGCTGCTCGGATCGGCCCACAGACATCTAGACAACAGCGTGTGATTGAGTTTCCTGCCGCTGGCCCAGACCCACTGCTGGGACGGGCTCGTCTCATTACACCTCCTCAGGACGACCACACTCCTGTCTGAGCTCAGGCACAAGCCTTTGTTACTGTGAGCCATCAGAAAACCACCTATAGTAGAAAGAAACGCTTGTTTAGTTATCTGATAATGGCACACGGACCAGAGAGTGTAGTCGAGATCTCTGAAGCAGAGCACTGGGTAGGACTGACGCGGTTTCTTTTAGACTTGTGCAAATAGTTTGGTAGTGATGTTATAAATAGAGTCAAATCAAAATTTATTCAGACACCTTCAGCATTTCACACATTTTCACAGAAGAACATGGTAATAAAATAAGAAGAATGTAATAGTCACCTTGAGTAACAACAACCGTGTCAGAACAAATTCACCTTGATAACTTCAAATAACTTTGCTAGAGAGGTTAAATTTAGATAAAACCTATTAACAAGCAATGGTTCATTTTGTTCAGACTGTGGTGGAAAAATATTGCATTAGCAATTGAAGGAAAAACACTTAAGCAAAACATAATAAAACAAAACAATAATTTTTGCTCCCAAATGTTAGTCCACTGTATGAAGAATTTTTGGATATTCTGGGTCAGAGTTTACTTTACTTTGCTATCCTCACTTACATAAGTGAACTATGGTGTCCTGCACTTACCAGTAAAAATGTTTTTTGCTTACAACTATAATAACAATCCACTATGTATAATTACATTCAAGTAACAGTAAGACAAACCCTAATCCTGATACTAACCACATAGAAAATGCATGCAATTAATTAATATTACTCAGAACTTAAATGTATAATTACACTGTAACAAGGACACCCATAGTTTCTTCATTTTGAAGCGAGACTTTCTGTCACTTTATTATAAAGAAAGTTCTAGAACCCCACACATGATATTTCCCACATCAATGACCTGACCTGGAGACATGGTTTCTGGGGTTTTCAGCACATTTACACACCAGAAATAGGAGATAAATGAGAAATGGAAATCAGATCTGTTTTTGAGGGTTCAGCTGATGTCAGAACGCAAAATACCTCTCTGACATTTAGAGAAATACAACACGGCCCAAAAAACTAACATTCCTTTTTACTTTTGTTGTGATAACAGTTAGTGTTCGCTTTTTTTCAATTAATCTGTGAAATCTGTTTGAAAAGGAAGCTTCTTTGTGTTGGAAGTTAATCCTGTTGTTAATGATAAATGTCATTAAAACAGTACTCTAAATATTTCTTAACACAGATGATCAGTTCAGCTAATCGAAACCTGTAGCTCAGAAATTGTTCATGTTACTCAGATTGTCCCTAACCAACAAAGACAGCAAAGAAAGTAAATAATGACAATATCAATACTCACTCAAAGCAGAAAAACGCTCCAAGGTTAATAAAATAAGAAGCAGCGTTCCCATGTTTCTGCTTTGTGAGCTTCTCTGAGCTGGAATGAGAGTCCGAGGCTCAGGAGGAAATTCTCTTTCAGGGGAAGGAAAAGTCACTGACCGCCGTTTCCTTCTATTCATTTGTGTAAGGCTAGCGACAGTCCAGCTAAATCACACACAGGCCTCAACTGTCTTTTGAAATAATTGGCATTTCTGTGATTTGCATTTGCATTACATTTTGTGTGTTAACATCTAATCTGCTGAGTGTGTTTAAAACACTGCACAAGATAAATGAAGTTCAGTACAGTTCAGGGCCAGATTTCTAGAAGGCCTATAAGGAGATCTTCAGATCTCTGTTCTTCAGTGAGCAGGAGTCCTGGCAATTCCTTCAAAAATACATTCCAGAAAAATGTGAATGTACCTTGTGAACGTAAATTGTGAAAAGTAATGATCCTAGAACTGAGCCTTGAGGTACTCCATACTCCACTTGTGATCGATATGATACATGTGTTTTACTGTTTTGTTTTATTTTGTGCAGGATATGCTGTAATATAAAAATTTAAATATTCTGAAATACATTCCAAAATATGTTGACCTAATAAACAAAGTCACATCAGCCTGAGATCTATCTCTAAGAGCATTTGATTATTGGGATTATGTAACTGATCGCAGTGCTCACCTGCTGATGTTTGGATGATGCAAAACTGTAAATCCCAGCTGTACTGCATTGGCCTTTTATTTACACATTTATTTATTTAGGTCAAACTTTTCAGTCTACACTCTCAGAATTAAAGGTGCAACAGCTATCACTGCTGCACAGTATCACGACTAAATCATATGTATTTGTACGAGGTGGCTAATTCTTCCGATCTCACTCGTACAATTTTGTACAATTGGTGGTTTACTTGTAGGTCATTCTTACAAATTTATACGAATTGGCAACTCCTAAAATACGTATGATTTAGCAAAAATCATATGAATTCGTATGAATGACGTTGAACGAATTTGTAGGAATTAGCCACTTTGTAAAATTTGTACGAATTGATGTGAGATCGGGTTGATCACTTGCGGTGGTATCTTTTCAAAAGGAACATGTTTGTAAAAGGGTCCATTTTAGTACTTAAAAGGCACATATTAGCACTTAAAGTGTACATATTTGAACCTAATAGGTACAAAGGAGTACGTTTTGAAAAGGTCCTGACCCAGTGACAGCTCTTGTACATTTATTCCTGAGAGTCTACTTGTCAGCTGTGCTGACACATCCATCACTGATATTCTCATCCTCTGCAACATTTTTAAAAGACACACAGAATTACAACTAATATCTACCAGAACCTTCAACATGGTAACTAAGCAAACAGATCTCTTTATATTTCTCCTACTCTGGTTTACTATATAAACAACAGTATGATTATCATTTAACTGCATAAGTGTAACGCTCATACATGGACAAGTGAGGCAAGGCAAGTAAATTCAAAGCAGATTTATTAAACAGAAAGTTCTAGTCAATAAGAATTCAACACGGAGAAGTTCTAATCATAAACTGGTTAGCTGCTTTGGAATGAACAAATACAGTTCCTCTCCCGATCGCTTTCACACGGGTCCTACTCCTTGTATAATTTGCAGGTCTCGTGAGTCATTGGGGGTGGTGGTCATGGAGAGAGCGAGCTCCTGATTGCTTTGCTAGGATAGGGACTGAGGGAGACAGGTAAGTAACAAGGTAAGTATAGCAGTGTGGTATTGTCACTTGTTGTGCGTGATCAGACGATCTTCTAGCAGTGGTTCAGGCAATAGGTGAGTTGATGTGGTAAATATCAGTGTCCTTGAATAAAACAGACCATTCCCTGATGGTAATGGTGTTCACCAGCTCACTGCAAACAGGTAAGTAACCCGGTCAGTAATCACATAAGATCTCCAGATCGTTATATTTCCATCCTTGATGAGTCCTTGAAATCGAGTCCATGATGAACCAGAAATCATAGAATCCAAGTGCTCGATGTAGATAAGTGCTGTGGGTTAAAAGATCTCGACAGGGCTTAATCTCAGTCATAACATGAACATTCTATTCAAAAAGGTGTGTAAGGAGTGTTACCTCGTGCTCAGCTGTCTACACTCTGGTTTGGGCAGCTTATTTGCAGCAGACTTGATCAGTATCCAGC
Organism: Enteromius paludinosus; assembly: GCA_032361165.1. NCBI lineage: Eukaryota > Metazoa > Chordata > Actinopteri > Cypriniformes > Cyprinidae > Enteromius > Enteromius paludinosus. Next base: position 15,120,330 of record JAUMHQ010000094.1, on the reverse strand, counting down.
GCTGGCGTGACAATAAGGTATGTTTCCACATAAAGAAAAACATTGGTTTTTAAACGTTTTAATGAAAATATACTTTGATACAATTAGTATAAATATGCTTAGACATCAAGGTTTCTCTGTTGTTAGCATAATATGCTAAAGCTCCTCATCCTCCACAAGACCGTTTTCACTTATAACTATAGTTCAACTTCGGTTGTGGTAATGAGAATTTAGTCATACAGACATTTAGGAATAAATAACATTTTATGTTCTGTTGATTCTGTTTTGCTTTATTTCCTGTTTTATTGTAGACAGTCGGCGAGCGACAAAAAGATAGCTTTAGCACAGGCCAGACTGACAAAAGGGAACAGCAGAAAGAAAAGACATCCAAATTAAGCTTTAAAGAAGACAGGCTTATGGAGCGAACTCAAGATGCTCGATCCATTTTGGGGAAATCAGATATAGACACAGACAGAGAAACGTGTGCTTGCATAAAAACACTGGCCTGCCTGGGGAAGATGAAGCTGCACCAGAACAGAGACTAATCGCCTCCAATAAACAGGTCAGTGTGTGGGTGACCAAACCTGATGAGTACACTGTTCTCCTCTCATACATCTGATGGAAAGTGAACTTCTGATGGAGTGGAAAGAACTGTGTGGCAGCAGCAGACTCTTCCATCTCAAATCACCAGTGAGCCTCTTCTAACAAACGAGCTTTGACCACCATTACTATCCTTTCCTTAGCTAACCAAACCATGGCTTATCCACACCTGAGATGGATACTTTACTCAGAATCGAGGTGGTCTGGAGGTGGTATAGTGGCACCATCACACTGTTGTGTGTGTGTGTGTGTGTGTGTGTGTGTGTGTGTGTGTGTGTGTGTGTGAATGCCATGCTGTCCTATGTCTTTTCATATTGGTGATGATCCATAAGCATTTTACATTCCATCCATCAAATATGAGGGTACTATAAAAGTCTTCTGTGTGTGGCCTAAGATCTGGAACAAACATGGCAGAGCTAAATGTCTTTATATATGGAACATATGTGGACTCCACTTTGAACAGACAGACAATAGTTGCAATCTTCTTTTATTTTGACAAAACTGGATAATGGGAATTAACCATTGTGAGTGTGAGACCTGAAGGAAGATGTAGTGATTCTCCTGGTGAGTGAGGATCATTCCCTGAACTGAAAGTCAGAGGGAAATGATAGTTTGACTAGATCAAATTTAATTGTGAATCGTTCCGAATTCGCCCAAAACTTTCTTGAATCCAAATCAAAACCCCGTGAATCGTTTTTGCCCAAAGATTCACAGCCTAAGAACAGATTCTCAGATGTGATTGGTTGACAGTAATCTTGCTCCAGAGCCACGACCCCCTGAGCCAGTGCGAGGAAGACAGAAGCAGGTTTGAAGTGTGGAGCTTTATTACACTTTGTCTGTGATGGAGGAAGCTACACCCAGCTCAGGAGGAAGAGATGGAGTGTGACCTTCTGCCTGCTCCGTCCGACAGCATGTGAAGACACAACAAGACACACTGTGAAGATGAGACATTACATGACACCAAAACAAGTGGCGTCTGGATCTGAGCACACCTCCAGGTCCCAGGACAGATGCAGTTCATGGTGGCCAGTTAAATGAAATCAAATAGATTGCCGGTTACATAATTCTATTGTTCGGCGGCTGTGAAACATCTCCTCGTGTCATCAAACTCTCACTCATGTCCATGTACGGCATTTCATCCTCAGATAGGAAACACTTCCTGCACTGCAATCAGTGATTTCCTGCAACTGAGAGACCTTGAGAGCTACAGCCTGGCCTCTGACGCTCACATAATCACACATTCAGTAATGGAATTAATTACTACAGTGTCTTACACCATGAAATGATTAGATATGGAGTTATTAGTATGCACGCAACACAATACACACGGTTATGAGCTTCACCTCAAATATATCTGTATATCTCAACATTGTACATGTTTTATTGTAGAATCTATAGAAACTACATCTAAAAATGAGCGTATTATTGTTTTACTTGATATATTGTAAATCCTGAAAGAACTAAAATGTCAAGGACGGAGCCTGCAGAAATCATTTGTGGAACAAGACAGCATCCGGAGTCAGGAAAACACTGCTGTCTGAACGCCTGTCCCTTCCTTTATTAATCAGACACCAAAACCCTGAGGATCCATCCACAGAGTCAAAGAGTAGCCGGAGATCCTCCGAACTGTATATCTACACCACCAGTCTCTTCTGCTCAACAAGCCTGCATTCATGTGTGCAGCAAAACAGTAATATTGGGAAATAGTTTTACTATTTATAATAGCTGCTTTCTATTTAAATGTATTCCTGTGGTCAAAGCTCAGTGTCACATGATCCTTCAGAAACCAATCGATCAGCTCTCTGTCTTGTAAGCTCCCAATTAATGTCATTAACATAAAATATCACAGTTCTCCTCTGTTCTTCAATCCTTAACGGGAACTGAGAGCCTCTTAAAATTGGGGATCACACTGACCCATCACACCCCTTAGCACAGGGCTGCCGGACACAGGCCCTCCAGGACCGAGTTTGGACAGCCCTGACTTAACATGAGGGAATAATTGAGAAAATAAGAGCTGCAATTGCTTATTAAAGTAAATGTGAACCCGTCTTGACGTGATGATCCTCACTACAAAATACAGCAGAAAGAAAATAGTCCCTTTAACAGAGAGTATTTACCATACCCAAAAACAGCTGTGTTCGGAGATGTCCCTAGTTAAGGATAGCTTCCAGGAGGATTGTCACAAGGAAGAGAACAAGATGGAGTTGTATTGGAGAGGCAGGACTCCCTCATCACTGTAGGGACTGGTTTGTCACCCTACAGACGAGGTGTAACTGGTGCTTCCAGGATTGGTCACATCTGAGGCGATTCCCATCGTGAGATCCCCAACAAATGTTTGAAAGAGAACAGAGGAGACTTCTGTAAAGGCATACAATTAATCCCTATGTAGTGAACAGCAGTGAAGATGGCACACATGTGGAAAAGTATATTTATATCCACCTCTTGTGGAGGTCGTCAACATTAACATACAGTAACTGCTTTGTTTTCCGTCTCTCTTGTCAAACTCTCAATGAAAAGTGAAAAATGCCTAGGAATCCCCCCTCTGGAGATGTTCTCTGTCTCTCGGTCTACTCCTGTAAGTGCTTAGCTGACATTACAAGCAAGTTCTGAAAGTAAATTTGAAACTGCCACAGCAAATCATACTTAGTGCCCCCCCACCTTTCAGCGATTGGAAATTTCAGATATTTCATATCAGACTTGTCTCGTCAGCGATCCTTTCTCCCAAATGTTTCAGGTGTCCAGATCAGGACCTTCTCTGTGCTCACCGGTGGTTTGTGTTCCAGACTGTGAAACAGATCCGATTCCTTTTTTAAGTGGTCCACTCGTGGAAGAAGAGTTTATCACCATTTCCAAACCTACTGTCAGAATAGGATCAACTAATTTATACAATACTCGTTTTTATCGATCTTTTGCCCTTTATCCATTTATTACTTGATTTATTGTTAATTCCTTTGAACCCCTTTTACACTTCAACATCTCACAAACCCTTCTGATTGGACAAACACCAACTTGCTACAATTTATGTCATTCTTCAGTGATTGTTGTTTACTGTCAAGACGAAACTCCTGCACTGTAATCCCGAATAAGTTGGCAAAACTCAAAAAAATTTGTGGTAATCAGTTATGTCAAATTTAAGTTATGAAATTTCCAATTTTAAGTAAGAAACATCTAGTTTTGAGTTTGCTGTACTCATGCAGAATAATATCTTCTTACTTAAAATACACAATTAATTAGTTACAGCATTAGGGTTTACAGTGTGGCTTGTGTCCCGTAAAATAGCTCCAGAACCATATTATGTATTTTCAAATGTATTATGCTCAAGTAACATCAGACCCCAAACCACCCATTTGATGAACACGCAACACTGGATTTCTGTACAAAATAATTTAATAGAAACATTGTTCAATTATAAATTGAAAGCAAAAACAGGTGTAAGATTATCATTCCTGCAGAATACGTTAATCAACATGCGTGTGTGTGTGTGCATACACACACACACACACACACACACAAACACACATGGATTGTTTTTTAATTGGTGAAGAAACAATATTACATGAACAGCTTAATGATGTCTTTCGGTGCAGTCCACGACTGCAGACATGTGTCGGCGAGGTTTGGCAGTCTGTTTCCATCAATACACTGACAATACTTCCGATAACAGCCATTCAATCCATGGGGAGCAGGAAAAAACTAAAAAAAAACCATGGTTCGGAGCCCTTAAACTCTGGTGTTGAGTTAATGTGGTTCTTCACGAGACATGGTTGAGACACCATGAGAAACAAAAGAAAAACTGAAGGGGATTTCGAGAAATGAAGTAAGCCACTTTAAAAACGCTCACAGTCCGTCAACAACTATGACGCGACATTCAAGAAAAATCAAAATCAAATTAAAAAAGTGTTAGTGTACAAGCGGTGAACACGCAAATCAAAAACCAGGAGGAAGCAACAGCCATCATCAACAAATTCATACTTACGTACACGACGATAAAAGAGGCCCACATACTGGATTATGGGGAGCTCATAGTGTCTTCACTGGGTTTCTGCTCGTAATACTGACATGTGGCCTGAGCTAAGATGTGTGTCTGTGGAGCTCGGGACTCTGGGGATTCTGGGAATGTGCTGCTCGTGTCACTCGCTCTGGCTCGGCTCTAACCCTAGCGGCTCACTTAGACTCACTCCCACCTCTTGGCACTTGTCAATTATTTTTTTCAGTGTGTCAGTTTTACCTCCTTCAGCCGCCTCGAACAGCAAACACTAGAGAGAGAGAAAAGGAGCGGTCAGAGCAGCGGGAGAGCGACTGCAGTGAATGTGTGAGGAGGTGAAGAGGAGGATTACATCTTTCCAGAGAGCAGCAGACAGAGGCAGATTCTGGAGCGCCTGCTGATAGAGCTGCCGCACCTACAAACGTGCGCACAGAAGCACAAACACACCAGAGCGGGAACACACGGTCAGTTCGGTCGAACACACACACACACACACACTCAACACAGTCCAGTCTTCATCAGAGGTATGCCAACTAAACTCTTACATATTCGTGCACTGAGCATACCCTGCAGAAAAAAACAATCAATTGCACAGAATAAAAGCAGAAAAACATGGGCCACTGTGAAAGGCATGACCTGACCTCTGACCTCTCACTCACCTCTGCTCTTTGCCTTTGCTCCTTCTCAACAGCAATAGCTCTGGCAAGAAATATATCGACAGAGGACGTCAAACACTTCAACCTCGCTACTGCTTCCAAATCACATTCACCATTGCACTACGAAACTGAAGACGCTTGGCTAAGCAAGTGCATGCAGATGGACGCTTGAATCTTTGGCGCGTTCATATTCCATACGTACTGGGAAATCCCTGAGAAGATGCGGCACTAACCCTACAAACGAGACCGTTCTTGCACGCGTGAGGATCAGGAGGAGTTTCGAGCGGCCAGTACACATCCCAGCAGGCACACAGCGTCATAAGATGTTGATATTTGGTTACATTTGGGTTGTCTAAGAACAGTATTAAATTGACGTCCAATACAGACTTCACCTGGCGTTGATATTTAGTTGTTTTTAGGTTGTGTAGCCAAAATTCTATGTTAAGTCAGCGTCAAATTGATGTCAAACACCAATTTTCATTTTCAACCAAAGTGCCACGTCATATCCAACATCGATCTGACAACGAGGCGAATGTGTCATCTACGCTGAGTTTCCACTGCGAGTCTTAATGCACAGATCCCTTCTAATTTTTTCAGAATCCGATATCTGTGTTTACTAGGGATGCTCCGATCAGGATTTTTGCCACCGATACCAAGTACCGATTTTTTGTCATGATGATCGGCCGATACCAATGCCGATTGTGATGCTTCAAGTTTATATAATTGATATGTAAACTCTCTGATCACCATAAATGCCATAAATCACTATAAATGCTGCCTACGTTATATTTCTATCTATATATCTATATATATTCCATATATGTAATGTAACTTGTTTTAACAGAGTACTAAATAATCACAAAAAATTTGTTATATAGTGAACATTTTAATATGCCTTTACAATGCCTTTACAATGGGGTTTATGCATAACACCTATGCACATCAGGATACTTATGAGACAAAACTAATAAACAAAATG
>JAUMHQ010000094.1:15058677-15095389 GCA_032361165.1 Enteromius paludinosus | reverse complement strand
TCTCTGGCGAGTTCCCATATGTAACGTCTCCGTTCCCTCCTTCAGGGAACGTGGGTTACAATAGTAACCTAGACGTTATTTTGGTATAAGTAACTTAAAAGTAATACAGGAGACATGTAACGTATTACAACTTTGAATCAGTAATATTGTAATGTAAGGCATTACTTTTAAATAACAGTAACAAGTAATATTTTATATATTACAGTTTGGAAGTAACTTGCACAAAACTGATCACAACGCATACGTACACTTTCCAAGAGGCATGCTTTCCCCCGGATGTAAACAAGGCTGATTTCATCAAATACGATAAAGCTTGCATACACGGTGCGCTGTGATGCTCTCTAAATTGGCGGAAGACATAACTCAAGGGAGAATTGTTGAGTAAATGATGTGATTCTCCTAACGTTGCAAAACTGAAGTTGAGCCACTGATGTCACATGAACTGTTTTACTGATGTTTTTGCTATGTTTCTGGAACTGGATCGTTTCAGTTGTGTTTGGGTTTGGAATGACATAAGAGTAATTAATGACAGAATTTTCATTTTTTGGTGAACTAACCATTAAAAGCCATTTGACCAGTCACCTGTGTATAAATATGAAGAATATGCAGTAACACAAACTGCTCTATGACGTTCAACAGAACATAGTGTTTTTTCATTCAAAAATAAATATAAAAGCAAGGTACAACAATAGTACAAGCATTTATGAGTGGTTACTTTGCAAGGCTTCTACAATGGACTGCATTTTTGATTCTTGATTAGTTTTTGTTAAACTATTGTTTGCTTCTAGAGCATGCAAGCACAGCAGACAGCAGAAAACAGGAGCAGACTGTCTATTATGCACCAAAAAATATGTAAATAAAAATAAATAAGTATGAAGATGTGTCTACTCTGAAGGACTGATCTAGCTTTGCATTCTTAATTCTCAGGGCAATGCTTAATTGGTGATGTTCTCAAACTTGATTAGAAGCAACTTTAGGCTTAACTTAAAGCTGCAGTCTGTAACTTTTTGTGTGTTGAAAATGTACAAAAGTAGTATAATAGTTGAGTATACCATGAATCTTTTCCCAATGGTTTTCCGTATCACAAATACATAAATATTATCCGAATAAAGCCTGCTTTCCACCATCAGGCTAAAGGGTAAAAACACTTCACACTATACTCTGAATAACTGCCTGCTGGTGGAAAGGGACTGTGATAGGTATCACCTGTAGTTTATTATATCAACTATTTTTATGTAAACCGTACATAATATTTAAAAAAGTGCACTGCAAAAAAAGCTTTCTAAGACAAGCTAAAAACAAGCTAAAATTAAATGAGTTTTTACTTGAAACAAGCTAAATAATCTGCCAATGGGGTAATTGGTGTTTTCCGTCTGAAATAAGAATATTTAGCTTGTTCTAAGCAAAAAGTTTCTTAATTTTAGCTTGGTTTTTTTCTAAAAACAAGACAGTAATTTTTTCTTGTCTAGAAAATTCTTCTTGATTTCAGAATTTTTAGATATTATAACAAAGCATTGTTTTCAGTGTGATGTAGGAAAACGATGTGAGGTTAAAAAAACATACAATGTTTTGTTGTAATATGTTCAAAATATGCTCAGAGAAAAGAAGCAAAGAAATATAAGGGCATATGCAATTATACTGTAGCTACCATATATGCACATACACACATCCATGTTTGTGCACATACATATATGCAAACACGCAAAAGAGACATGGAGAGCATGCAGGGATGGGTTATGTAGATGGCTCTACGTCCATAAGCGTGACTTGTACCTTGCAATCATCTAATAAGACTGAATTTTGAGCAGCATAGACGCACTGGTTGGAGTTGTTTTCATGATGGTTTTTGAGGTCATCATAGTAGGACTGGGTCTTGGTCATCATCTCTATGTCATCAGACTTCCCATGTTGGGCATCCAGAGCATCCAGCTCCGCCTTGGACAGATGGTAGACGATGCCGGCCCCATACGAGTCTCCAACCACGTTAACTGAGGTACGGAAACGATCCCTGAGGACAAAAAAAGATGAAAGGCTCTGTTCAGCAGTCACATACATCTTAAATATGAAAGTATGCAGGGAATGCTATCACAGAACATTTAAAAGTCCCAATCAGATCCAGAATCAGAATACTCACAGAAGCCAGTCTACAGCCACCAGCAGACTGATATCTTGAGTAGGAAGTCCAACGGCTGTCAGAATGAGTAACATGGTGACCAGTCCAGCACTGGGGATACTCGCTGCCCCAACGCTGGCAAGTGTTGCTGTAAGACTAAATAATGGGAATGCAAACACTTAAGATTCATTCATATTTACACATAAAGCATTAAGTAGGAAATCTTGTTCTGAATGTACACTATTGTTGTTACAGTTTTTCTCGATTGCTAAAACACATTTCTTGAAACTATGCCTCATATTCTCAACAGTAAACACAAATCCATAACATCTCACCCAATTTCCCAAACATTCTATTTTCAGGTCAAAATGAAGCTCTACACTAAAAAACATTCACTTTTGCTGAAACCCCAAACTTTGCCCTCAGACATCAAACACAAGCCCTCAAAAACACTCACACTACAACATAGTTTTACACACTGGTGCAATTAATTCAAGACAATATGTTATGTTGCTTATGGTTCTCCCCCTCAAAACCTTTTTACATGAACACAAAAGACATGACCAATGTATACACTGACACATTTGTATTCATTCATGTACTACACAGTACAACTGTTTAAAAAAAATAATACATTTTCTGCCTCAGCATCCCATCTTTTCTCTGGGTCAGACCAAAAAAATCTGGTCTACATCACAGACTATACTGGCTCTGGACAAACAGCAGGGGTAAAATCCTTGTGAATGTCCAATGTCCTTGTGCCATTCTTCACAAACAAGATAGGCCAGAAGAAAACGCTGTGCTTTATTCAATCGACAGTTCTTTATTTGACTGCAAACAAACTGACATGCTCCAAACTGCACGCTGCACTTTATTGACAAGAGAGGTGGGAGGAATAATGAGGTTTGACTGACAGTTTGAAGACCCAATGGTGTACGAGGTTTAGTGGCGGTGGTGCCACATATGACACATTGGTGACACATCAGTGATCCTTAGCGGTTATATTTCTGATTTGAGCTTGAGTTTCAGAAATGCTTTGAAAAATTTGCTTTTGTTGACAGTACAGTACTACTTGATCAAAAATAGAGCTTTGTTATTGGAAAGCTGTTTGATTCAGAAAACAGTGATGCTACCACCTCACTACTGAGAAATATAGTTAAACTACTGGCGTCACTACTTGTAATTTCCCACACTGGTCAAATCCCTACTGTGCTGTTTGCACCAAGAAGAAAGTAGCCTCACTTATACACATGCAGCCATCTAGAAGAGAAGGATCTTGCATTTAAAATGTTTTCCTGACAAAATGCTACATTTAATCAAAGTGCTTAGTTTAGAAGCCCACCCCAGAGTTTCCACATCTCTAGACAGGGGTGCCACAGGAGAAAGCAGATCTGCTCTGATCTGAATATGCCAAAGAGGCTTCTCTAGGAGAGACATAAGACCCAAGAACAACATATGGATCAGCCAAAAATGGAAGCCTGTGTGAGACATGGGAGGAAAAAATTCCAGAACCATACAAGACTATGCCTAGCGGATCCCACATGATACTAAGTTTTACAGTTGCAAGCAGAAACATGAGTTGGCTGGCGAACGTAAACCAGTGCTTTGTTACAGAGACGTGGGAGGGAGGATGCCCTTGCTTTTCTGTACGAAAAAATAAAGAAAATACAAAAAATTTTGAAAATACAACCGGGAGTCTGCAGGCATGTTAAAAAATAGTTTAATTTTTGTACGTTTCTGTAAGACCATTGTTTGATTCATCCCACAACTCCTCATTCCATGCTAAACCATGTTAGACCACCTGACCTACAAGCAGCAAACGGTGCCTCTTCTCCATGTTTTTTGTGTCCATTTTGTGCTACAGGACTCGGGCCCTTGCTCAGACCAGAGGCCAAGGTCATGGCTCCCTGGACTGCTTGTTCTGCCATGGCCCCCTGAGCTCCATGCTCCGCCATGGTTACCGGAACCATGACTCACAAAGACATTAATAACAGAACAGTTTTTATTGTGGTTACAGGATCATCAGTGCCCACAAACTGCTGTAGAGGGCACTCTTCACCGGACTTTCAAGGTGTGGGCTACCCCTCTCTTTGTTCCCGAGTCTTGTGTAGACTCTAGTCTCATGACAACTCATCTGTTCCTTCTCCATTGTTGCTCCGTCCCCCTTGTCTCCCCTCTAAAAGCTGTGTTTGTTAGTTTAACCGCTGAGTATTGAGTAAGTTAACCTCTCTGCAAAGCCTAGCCTAGCCTTACCTTACCTTACCTTACCTTTCCTTTCCTTTTTACTTTCCTTTCCTTTCCTAATACTCACACAGTAAAGCTCTTCTGCTCCCCCTAAGAATAATAAATCCACTCGATGTGTGGCAAATTAAGCACAGACCGATAACAATCTGAAAAATACTTGTGATAGCACAAGCGTGTCCTTTAAAGGCATCAGTGACACTACGTCTCAGCAGGTGGTGTTAGCGTCATCAGCCAAAGAACTGACATACATCTATAAAGGCTTCAGACAATCATCACACCTGATGGGAGAGCCCATAGCACCAGACACTATGAAAGGAAACTTTAGGCATCTCACGTAAACTTCTGATGATACATTTCCAGCTGATGTAAGCATGTAGATAAGATATACACATATTAGATGTGTCTGCAGTCAAAATGTGTATTGTTTTGATAGTGGGCTAGGTTTGATGAACTTGATTAATGGGAAATAATAGAGTTGAACATAATAACCTACAAAAACCCAGGAACATCCTTAATATATTATGTATGCTCTACCTGCCTGTAACATTTAGCTGGTGCACAGTACATTAGTTAATTACTTTAGATTATATATATATATATATATACACAGGCGGACAATCCAGGGGCAAAAGAGTAAAAGTCCTGCCATATTTTTGTTCCAGCCATGAACTCAGCAGCTGATTTCACCAGAGTAACCAAGTCATTCCTTTCAAGACACAAACAAGTCTCGAGACAAATCCCAAGTCCTCAAAGAGTTAAAAGTTAATGAGATAATTAAGTGACTAATTAAATGATGATTGTGCATTAGTGATGAACACCTGCTGTTAAAATCTTACTTCAGCCACAGCCTGGGATGGAATCAACTGAAAGAAGAAAAAAAAAAACATTGCCACCATAATTGTGGTCAGTGTTTGCTTTAGTGAGGTTCTAGAGCCTTTTGGTAAACTTGGTAAAATTGAAAATGCATTATTGTTTCACAACAAACATTATTGCATTGCTGAATCAACAGCTTGAAGTAGCAGGTTGATTCATGATTTCTGCTTTCAATTCCTGATGAAGAAACATCAGTAATTTGTTTTTCTCTTTGAATTGATGACTAACTTTCAGCTGATACAGAACAGAAAAAACATTTTTAAAAACCACCATAATGCATCAATATGAAAGAAAAATCAGTGTAGGTTCATACTTTTAGACATGAACACTTATCATATGATCCTCAACAGTTGTGACAATATTTTTTTCATACTGCAATGCATGATGGGAGTTTTTTATATGGTGTTACCCAGTGTGCACTGCAGCATGAAGCATTTTGTTGATTGTTACCATTGTTGAGATTCATATGCTGCTTCTTGATGTCTGTTTAAAAGATACAGGTCCTTCCCATTTTTATATGCGTTACATAGATTTAAAATTCATTCACTTTTAACATACATGTGTAAAACTATTAATAATTTTCAATCACATGATTATTTCATCATATGAAGACTACGGCACTAACCTTTCTACTTCTCAACAATCCATGCAGTGTTACAGATACAGATCTAACACAGAAGTCAAGGGGCATGAGCTCAACTAAAGCAAACACTGACCACAATTATGGTGGCATCATTTTTAACCAATAAAACACCAGCATCTGATCGTCTATAATTCTCAATAACAGCAGGTGTTCATCACTATTGCACAATCATCATTTAACTAGTCACTTAATTATCTCATTAATTTTAACTCTTTGTGGACTTGGGATTTTTTCTTGAGACTCTCTTGTTTCTTGAAAGGAATAAGTTGGTTCCTCCTCTGGTGAAATCAGCTGCTGAGTTCATCGCTGGAACAAAGATATGGCAGGACTTTTACTCTTTGGCCCCTGGATTGTCCTCCTCTGTATATGTATATATATATGTATGTATATATATATATATATTTATTTTTTTTTTTAATGTAGCCTCCTTTGTCTTACCTGACAGTGACGATTTGACCAGGATCTAAATCAATTCCATTCATCTGGGCAATAAAAATGGCAGCCACAGCCTCATAGAGGGCTGTTCCATCCATGTTAATTGTTGCTCCAACAGGAAGCACAAATCGTGTAACTCTCTTGTCAATACCAAGGTTTTCCTCAAGACACCGGAACGTTACGGGAAGCGTGCCAGCACTAGAAAAAAAAAAGAGGCAAATTCTCAGATAATAAATTATGCTTGGTGTTATGCTGCAATTAATGGCAATTTTTTTTTTTATTGGAGCCAGCATGAGAGCCAATAGTTTTGTAAAAAAAAAAAAAAATCTGCATCTGCAGAAGATCAATGCCTGCTTCTACACTACAGCCTGTTAAACCCCGCCAACAATCACTCTGCTTAGCCTCACCCACATATTCTACATCACTGCCTGTTTAGTCCCGCCCACCGAATTGCCCATATAGTGTTTACAAGAAAAGCGAAAGTAGGGGCCTGTTTGATAAAACAAGATTACCAAATAAGCCAGGTTTATGTAAATTATTCTGATTTATTGTCAGTTAATCTGATTCAAAATAAATCAGATTGACTGAAATAAGCCTGTCTTATTTGGTAAACTTGTTTTATGAAACAGGCCCCAGGGGACTGTTCTATAAAACAAGATTAGAGAACAAGCCAGGCTTATCTTGGTTAGTCAGGCTTATTGCCAGTTCATTTGTATAAAAATAAGTCAGACTATCTGCCATAAGCCTGGCTTATTTGGTAATTTTGTTTTATGGAAAAGGCCCCAGGTCTACACAAAAAAAAAAAAACAATAAAAAAAGCAATAGGGTAGTTGTGGCCCAGTGGTTAGAGAGTTGGGCTTGTAACTCTACAATCCTCCACACCTATTTATACAGTACGCTCTGATGAGGAGGATCAAAAATAACTTATTTATGACACATTTTTGATAATATTTGGCAATACAGTTACCAGTATAATTGCTTTTCTGAAAAAAAAAAAATATAATAAAAAAAAAAAAACCTGTAAATAATGTTTCAGCTGGTTTTGTCCATACAGTGAAAGTCAAAGAGATTTAAAAGTTTTACATAAAGAAAATGAAAGTGACATAACAAATGCATGGCTCCATGGAATGAATATATAATCCATGCAAAGGCAATGCAAAGTAATTTCATACCTAGAGGCTGTGCCCAGAGCTGTGATCCAGGCCTGGAAGATGCCCATGAAGAACGAGAACGGGTTTTTCCGAACAATTGCAAAGTATATGCATGGCAGGAATATGGCACCATGGATGATCAGACCAATAATAACCGTGATCATGTACATCCCCAGTTGCCTGGCCACCACCTCCAGATCTTTGATAGAGATGATCTTTCCACAGATCAAGCAGGCGATGCCAAAGGGAGAGTACCTATAATGTGAGTCAGTCCGTAATGTGAGTCCAATCATATAAAACATACCAATAGTGGACTTCTTAAACCAACCCAGTCTCACGGCAGTTTGTGACTAAATCTATTTTTTCGTGACAGGGACACGTTTATGTAGTTATTTTCATAAGTCCAGCACGTTTTTTAAACTAAGATTCCATTCGTCATCATCCATTCATGCTGGACTTACGAAAATAATGAAATAAACGTGTCCCTGCCACAAATAAATACCGTGAGACTGGACTGTCTTAAACAGCAATAAGACATAAAAAGCACAACTGACCACATGATCATGATAACCAGCTTCATCACGATCTCATTGAGTATGTTGAAGAAGTCAATCATGAGCCTAGCTTTCTCTCCCATCTTGCCCATGCAAATACCAAAGGCAATGAAGAATCCAATTAGACCTGAAACATAACGAAACACGCAGACATCAATCAATATTTCATCAAAAAGTGAAGGCATTATCTACCGATATCTGCAAGTATGGTGGCCATACCCAGCACATTCATTCCGCTCTTGAACTGGAGAGATTTCTTGTCTATGAAAATCGGGGGTGGTTTGGTGGCGTTGAACAGAGAGTCCGTGCTGTTGGTGTCTTCAAAATCAGGCTGAACTTCTACCTTCTTCACGACGGTCTGGATCTGTTCATTTCAACATTACCTCAATAAATTACACCAAGCTTAATAGATCAATTCATAAATTGCACATAATTCTGGAATTGTCTCCACTGTTAATGACAATAATATTTTTAATATTTCATAAAATTAGCAATTACATACTATTGCCATTCAACATAACAGTATATATATTTAGCCAAAATCGTATGAGTGAGGTCGTACGAATTTGTACCAATTAGCCATTTTTTAAAATAGGTATGATTGCCTTGAGATTGGGCTGGGTGAGCACATTTTCACATCAAATGCATTCATATTAAGAACAGCAGAAATTAGCTGTTATAAGGTGGTCCTCTGTGGCTCTGTCCGACCGCCATCAGCGGGAACCATCTTTGGAATATTAGTTCCTACCCGGACCACTTTCACCCACGCACCTCCGGGATTTCCGCCCCAGGTGTTAAGCTTCAATCAGTGTGAAGTTTTGTCTTACCAACAACTCTGATTGCCTTTGGATACTTACCTGGACTGATTTAACGACCTTGATTCTTGCCTATTGCCCTGACCATTGCCTGGATTACCATCTTTGATTCTAGCCTGATACCTCGATCTTCTGCCTGGACCTGGTACTGTTTTGCTCTGTCTCTGTTGTGTTATTTGCCTCGTATTGACCTACTCCTTGAGTACGATTGTAAATAAACAGCTTGCAAATGGATCTACCGTCATCCGAGTCTTTATCACAGAAAACTTCGCCAGACTCAGATCCAGCGTCTGTATATCACTTGCCTTATGAGGTTAATCGTCAAGGCATGCAGTTGAACACTCACCAGCAACAGTTGGATAAGTTTACTCGCCTTACTGAGGAGATGGGACAATCCCTGCTTGCTTTAAACACCTCGATGCAGTCGTTGAACACCGCTGTCACTGCTCTCACTCAGACTCCAGCTATTGCTCCAGCAGCTGCACTTTCAACTGCACTGCCTTCCCCGCCTATGAGCACCAGCCACGCTGCCTGTCTGTCTCTGCCCGAAAAGTATGATGGTGCCCCGGGAAAGTGTAAGGGATTTCTCATGCAATGCATGTGCAATGTTCTTTACTGGTCGGAAGAGCACTTGAATGGGCAACCGCGCTCTGGGAAGGTCTTTTATCAGCTACTCTGCATTCTTACAACAGTTCCGCAAAGTGTCTGATCACACCACTGGAGGCCGCGATACCAGTGATGAAATTCTGACACTCAAACAAGGAACTGCCACAGCAGCTGAATTAACAGTCCGGTTCCGCACCCTTGCAGCACAAACCGGCTGGCCACCAGAACCTCTGAAAGCCATGTACAGAAAGGCTTTAAGTCCTGAACTCCAATCCGAACTGGCCTGTAGGGACCAAGGGAAATCATTCGAGCAGTTCATGGAGCTAGCTATTCAAGTGGATAATTTGAGGCGCTTTCGTCGAGGACGTTTGCCCATCACAGCTCGAGCTCTCCCACCTAGTTCCTCATGCACCCCACCAGAACCTATGCAAATCGGCTCAACAGAGCGAGATCGTTGACTCCGTGACAATCTCTGCCTGTACTGCAGACAGCCTGGACACATCCGAGCCAACTGTCCCATTCGTCCACCACGAGCTACACAGACCCGGGTGAGTTCTGGTCCTTCAAATCATTCCATGATTTTACCTATAACGCTCAATGTTAATAGGCAGAAGTTTGTTACTACAGCCTTCATAGACTCAGGGGCTGAGGGGAATGGTCTCCTCACTGCCACGAACGATGCATGCAGGGTGTTCAAGTACCTCCAGTCGCTGTCACCCCCATTGAAGAGGAACTCAAACATCTCCCCGCTGAATACCTGGACCTGAAAGACAGACTGACCGACAAACTGCGCCATAGAATTTCTCCAAACCCAAAGGCCGAGTCTTTCCCCTTCCACACCCAGAAACTGAATCCATGAAGGCCTACAT
The DNA here is from genome assembly GCA_032361165.1 of Enteromius paludinosus. Classification (NCBI taxonomy): domain Eukaryota; kingdom Metazoa; phylum Chordata; class Actinopteri; order Cypriniformes; family Cyprinidae; genus Enteromius; species Enteromius paludinosus. The sequence goes on along the minus strand of JAUMHQ010000094.1, from coordinate 15,085,086 downwards.
CAAGGAGGAACTCGAGAAAGGATTTATCTGACCTTCCACCTCACCAGCCTCGGGTGGTTTCTTCTTTGTTAAAAAGAAGGATGTCAGTCTCCGACCCTGTATCGACTACAGCGGACTTAACAACAACACTGTAAAATACAGAAATCCTCTCCCACTTGTACCATCCGCCCTGGAACAACTCCGCAAAGCTGGATTTAAGAAGTGCCTATAACCTCATCAGGATCAAAGAGGGTGACGAATGGAAAACTTCATTCTCTACAACCACCAGGCACTATGAGTATCAGGTGATGCCGTTCGGGTTATCCAACAGTCCCTCCATCTTTCAGGCATTGGTCAATGATGTCTTCCGGGCAGAACTCAATGCTTAATTCAACATCACCTATACACCAAGCTAACCAGATGCGAGCTTCATGGAACCTGCATCTCCTTCCTTGGGTATGTGATCAGCCACAAAGGAGTGGCCATGGAGGAAAGTAAGGTCACCGCGGTACTTAACTGGCTCCGTCCACGCACCATCAAAGAGCTACAAAGGTTTCTGGGGTTCACCAACTTCTACAGTCGCTTCATTAGAAATTTCAGCCAGGTAGCAGCTCCACTCACTACTATGACCAAGAAGGGCCCCACCGTCCTCCAATGGAGTCCACAAAGTGACCAGGCATTCACTGACCTTAAAACCTGGTTCACATCCACTCATATCCTCAGGCACCCCGACCCGGAAAAAGAATTTACTGTGGAAGTGGACGCCTCTAGCACAGGAATCGGGGCTGTGCTGTCACAACGACATAGGGGACCAGGCAAATTACAACCATTTGCATTCTACTCCGTTAAACTCACCAAAGCAGAGTGGAATTACGATGTTGGAGATCGAGAGCTGCTAGCCATGAAAGCAGCTCTAGAGGAGTGACGCCACTGGCTGGAAGGGTTCAAATGACCATTTCTTGTACTCACCGACCATCGTTACTTGGAGTACATACGCAACACCAAGTGACTCAATTCACGTCAGGCACGCTGGTCTCTTCACTCGCTTCGACTTCCATATCACATACCAGCCAGGCTCAAAGAATGGCAAGGCCGACGCCCTCTCCCGACCGTTCGATCCTCAGATCAATTCCAGTCCACCCGAGTTTATTATCCCGCCTCCCAGAATCGTAGCTCCTATTCGATGGGACATCCAGGCTTAAATCACAGAAGCCCAAAACGGCGACCCTCCACCTCCTGAATGCCCTAATGACCGTACATACATACCTGAACCATTCCGTCAAAAACTCCTCCATCTCATCCATGATTTGCTGAGCGCTGGAATCACCGCTTCCACAGAATTAGTCACCAACCGCTACTGGTGGCCAACCTTGCCCGCTGATGTCATCCAGTTTGACCACCGATGTGCAACCTGTAACATAACCAAGACCTCTCACCAAAAGCCAACCGGTCTCCTTCACCCGTTTCCTATCTCACAAAGACCGTGGTCCCACATCGCCATGGATTTCGTCACCGACTTACCTGCCTCCAGGGGGTTGTCCACAATACTCACCATAATAGACCGCTTTTCTAAAGCCTGCCGCCTCATTCCTCTCGCCAAACTTCCTTCAGCCTGGGAGACCGCCCAAGTCATTATGGAAAAAGTATTTAGGTTTTACGGTATCCCAGAAGACATTGTCACAGACCGGGATCCCCAGTTCACATCCCGTTTATTGCGAGCATTCTGTAATCAAATGAATATAAATGTCAGCCTGACCTCCGGCTATCATCCTCAGTCCAACGGGGAAGCAGAGAGGTTAAACCAATAACTTACCTGCATCCTCAGGTCCTACTGTCACGACCACCAACAGGATTGTAGTCAATATCTGCTATGGGCCGAATATGCCCAAAACTCACTTCAAAAACCTGCCACAGGGACGACTCCATTCAAATGTGTACTGGGCTTTCAACCCCCCATGTTCCCCTGGACTGGTGAACCTACAAGCCTTCCCACGCTTGACCACTGGCTCCAAAGGAGTGAAGAGACCTGGAATCAAGCTCACGTACATGTACAGAGAGCTGTTAAAAGACTCACCGAGCAAGCTGATCGCCATCGCAGACTCAACCCTGCCTATGAACCCAGACAGTGGGTTTGGCTCTCCACTCGGAACCTCCGACCATAACAATCCTGTAGGAAACTCAACCAGAGGTATGTGGGTCCCTTCAAAATAATAAGACAAATTACACCAGTTTCTTGTGCCCGCTGATGCTCCGGAAGGACAGAGGAACCAGGAACGAGGCCGCCACTCCTGAGACACCCACCCCCCGATCATCGATGGAGAGGAGAATTACCAGGTAAAAGAATTCCTGGACTCTCGGCGTCGGGGTCAAGTGCTGCAATACCTCATTAATTGAAGCCCACTGGATACGAGCCGGAGGAGCGGTCAACACCCGGGACATCCCAGACCCCTCTCTCACTGAGATCTACTACCGAGAAAAGCACCCAGAAAGAGCAGCATCCAGACCCCGTGGAAGGCCCCCGACGTTGCCCCTCTCGCTTCAGGAGCCGCTCGCAGGGGTGGGTGGGGGGTTGGGGGGGATGGGGGCTCTGTTCTAAGGCAGTCCTCTGTGGCTCTGTCCGACCGTCATCAGCGGGAACCATCCCCAGAATATTTGTTCCTACCCTGACCACTTTCACCCAATAAGAAGTTTTGTCTTACCAACAACTCTGAGCGTTTCTTTTGTGGATTATTGGATTGCCTTTGGATACTTACCTGGACTGATTTCCTGACCTTGATTCTTGCCTGTTGCCCTGACCATTGCCTGGATTACCGTCTTTGATTCTAGCCTGATACCTCGATCTTCTGCCTGGACCTGGTACTGTTTTGCTTTGTCTCTGTTGTGTTATTTGCCTCATATTGACCTTTGCCTGTTTGACTAAGAATGTAAATAAACAGCTTGCAAATGGATCTACTGTCATCCGAGTCTTTATCACATTAGCATGTATTTACTCAATATGTATACTTTATCAAATTTATAGTGAAAATCTCCTGATATAAAGTGAGTCTGAATGCTCTCTGTGGAACTCTTACCTGCTGGAAGCAAGCCTGAACCAAGTTCTCAGGGAAGAGGTTTCTGATAAGGTCAAAAAAGGCATCAAGACTGGAAACCTCATCATTCTTGGCTCCTTCCCCTAGATTCTCCTTGAGTTTTGGGTTTCCGGGGTGGATGAGGAGCACCAGGATGACCCCCAGCACAGCAGCAATGATAGTAGTGGTCATGTAATAAATCATGGCTCTGGAACCCAGACGACCACTCGACTTTGCATCCAGACCAGCGAGACCTTAGTTAGGGAGATGTGGCATATTTTTTAAACAGTCATTCTGTCATATAGTTTACACAACTCATTCACAACCATTTTTTTCCAGGTCCATTACGTATTTTAAAATATTCTGTTTTTTTAACCACTCAGTTAGATAGATAGATATACAGTTAGGTCCATATATATATTTGGAAACTGACGCATTTTTTATCATTTCTGTATGTGCTTAGAGATAGCAACCATTTTTATAAAACCATTCTCCTTATTTTCCGGGTCTCGCATGTAATTGGACAAATGAATAGAATCATAAATAACATGTTTATTTTCACTCTGTTGTAGAGAATCTTTGTAGGCGATTACTGCCTTAAGTCTGGAGCTCATGGACATCAAGAGAGACTGGGTTTCTTCTGACTTTCTGACTGCTCTTTCTGTCTTTAGTTTTGTCTTCAGCGAGTAAAATAATTGTCGCTTAATCTGGTTGAGATCAGGCTCTGCCTTTGCAGAATATTCCATTTTGCTTTTTTTCCCTTCAAGAACAGTAACCCACTGGAAGCCACACATGCCCATGAGCTGTTCCAAGCCTTCTCCAGACTTTATTATTAAAGAAGTGCTCTGGTTTTTTTAGATTTATTTTTTTTGTTAAAGTCTAATTTGGCCTTGGTTGCAGCTTGTGGTGGAGCCTGTGTATTTGCTTTGGTGAAGTCTTGCTCTTGTTGGAGCCTTCAAGTTTCTTTTGTGCTTTTATTCATTTGTTATACAGATGTCAAATGTATCCTGAATATGTCCACAATAAATGTGACCATTGAAAAACCAATTATCACTATTAACTATTTGCTAATCAGCATGTATATTACTAGCATATGTTTATTAGTATTTAATTATAAAGCACATATAAATGCGTGATATTTTATGTACCTTAATCTGACCAATACCTAAACAACATTACTAACTATTGTCATTCACAGTTAGTTTAATTGTGAGAATTGATCCCTTAACTAAAGTCTTTCGGTCAGTTTGCAGATAATAGCTGTTACGCCCAGCTGGAGTTGCCAGTAAGAGGACACTAAATGGCACTCCAGCACTAGGACTTCTTTTGTGTGTTTTCACCTGTTTGATCTGTCAGGACTTTTATGTTGAAACTGTTGTCACTGCCCACCTTGTTTGTCCCTGAACTTCCTGTAGCATAAAAGTCCCTCTTAGTTTGTTGTTGTCACGGTTCATACATCGTCACCTGGTTCTCGTTTTTCACTTGTGTTTGTTTTTTATTGTCTTGTTATCTGGATTTCAAGAGTCGGTCCCTGTTGCGCAGCCTGACGAGCTGCTGAAGGTCCTCACATTTCCTAGGCCGTAAATAACGGATCCCACTCCCGTTTCACTGTATGAGGAGCCGTGTATTGTCCAGTCGGTCCCTGTTGCGCAGCCTGACGAGCTGCTGAAGGTCCTCGCGGTTCCTAGGCCACAAATAACGGGTCCCACTCCCGTTTCACGGTACGAGGAGCCGTGTATTGTCCAGTCGGTCCCGGATACGCAGCCTGATGAGCTGCAAAAGGTCCTCACAGCGCTTGGCTGCACAATCTCTGGAGATGTCCGTGTCGACCGTAGAATCTCCAGAGCCCCCATTCGTGGCTGCTCAACCCGTGGAGGTAGCGGAGTCATGGTCCGGAGGATTCAAAGGGACGCTAGCACAGTCTGTTCAGTGTCGAAGGGCGATACCACTGGCTGCTTGGTCTCGAAGGGCACTTCCACAATTGGTCCAATCCCGAAGGGTACATTCATTGTCTGTAGTTTCTATCTGTTCAGCCCAGAAGGGAGCTAACACAGCCTGTTCAGTCTCTGAGGGCGCAATCACTGTCTAGTCAGCCTAGAAGGGCGCTAGCTCAGTCTGTTCAGTTTCGGAGGGCGATACCACTGTCTAATCAGCCTAGAAGGGCACTAGCTCAGGCCGTTAGGTCTCGGAGGGCGTTTTCATGGTCTGGCCGGACCAGGAGGGCTCTGCCGCCATCCGCTCCGCTCTGGAAGATGGCCTCGCTGTCTGTTTCGCCCAGGTGGGCGTTCTGGCCGCCCGCTCTGCCCTGGAAGACACTCAAACTGTCTGGTCAGCCCTGGTGGACATCTACTTTGTGGATTCTCCCCAGGTGGGAATTTCCGCCGCCCGCTCCTCCCTGGTTGTCGTTTTGCCATTTTCAGCCTCAGGAGCATCTGGAAGCCGCTCCTTAAAGGGGGGGGGGCTATGTTACGCCCAGCTGGAGTTGCCAGTAAGGGGACACTAAATGGCACTAGGACTTCTTTTGTGTGTTTTCACCTGTTTGCTTTGTCAAGACTTTTATGTTAAAACTGTTGTCACTGCCCAACTTCTTTGTCCCTGAACTACCTCTAGCATAAAAGCCCCCTTGTGTTTGTTGTTGTCACGGTTCATACATCGTCACCTGGTTCTCGTTTTTCATTCATGTTTGTTTTCTATTGGATTGTTATCTGGATTACCCGTTGCCGATCTCTGCCTGTTCCCAGATCTACGCATTGCTTCTTCCCTCGCACTCTGTTTGCTGGTAAATCGACCTTTTGCTTTGGATATCACTTATGCTATATGCCTCTACTGATACTGTCTGCCGGTGCTCGACTTTGTCTGCCTGACCCTGAGTATTAATAAACACCATTTGCATTTGAACCCGAATGCTTCATGTCCTCATTCATGACAATAGCAGATATATACAGTATATATCTATATATATATATTAGGGATGGGAATGTAGCAGGACGCTACTTCTGTAGTGAACAGAAGCTCATGTTGGTTTATTTCATTATAGACCATCACCATGGCTGAGATCTCATGGTTGGTGTTTGACTCAGGTTGTCCCTCTGCAGGTAAGGAAGTTGGTTGCGCTGTGACTTGTGTACGAAAGTTTCCCAGAGACAACGACGTTTCTGTTTATTTTTAGTTAAATGAGACTGTTCCAGCACGGTGAGCGTGGGTGTTGACCTGATATTACAGAGGCGCAATGTTGTCTGGATACATAAACCAGACTCGTTGGCTCTTTCTGTATTGGTGGGATGTGTGCAAGGAGTTGTTCTGTGTGAGTCAGCGTTAATGCAAGCAGCTATCTGTTTGTTTTGTGGTGCTCACCCAAACTTCTTCTTGTGTTGCGATATTTCCTGTTTTTTTTTTAGTTAAGTAATGTTTGTGCCCTCTGGCAACGCCCTGTAGTTTTAGTAATAGGTAATTCAATGTTTTGTGTATTTTCATTCTTAAAAACAATATTGTATGTGGTTATTTGTCAACTGTGTGGGTAAGATACCTTGTGTTATTTTAATACACCTGTGATGGTGAATGATTTTCTATTTGTTTCAGGAGCTAAGTGCCTAAGGCAGTGGCAAATTTCCGGTGTGGGTGCTTCTTTCATGAGTGCTGGTTGGATTGGTTTTCTTTTTCTCTTATTTTTGTATGGTCTAGATCTTAAGCTAATAAACTTGATCTTTTTGTATCTACGTCTCCTGCCAATTTATCGTAACCTAACCTGTGTTGCTCAAACCTAACTTATATCATAAAGTTCCCTGGATGTGCCCCAGGGTGGTGTAGTCGTGCTATGTTTTCAATCTCTTAGTGCTCTGCCACATAAAGATTCCCTGATTCGCTCGGCCCATCGGCTTAAAAAGTTAACGATGCGATGAATCGGTTTAAAATGTGTGCATCGGATACAAACTGGCATTTGTATCGCGATGCATCGTTTCTATCGTATCTGTAACCGGTAAAACCTGATTTATTTCTTTATAATTATTAGTAGACAAACTATACTTTCATTATTTAGAAAGTGGAATTTGTAAAATAGTATGCATCGAGATGCGAATCGCATCGGCCTCAGTTATGGAGATGCACATCCCTAATATATATATACTTTTTTTTTTTTAATGGTTAGTGCAGTTATTATTATGAAGTCTAGACTACTCTACTGGCATCACTCAACTGACTTCAAACCTTTAACTTCCCTGCTATTTCTGACCTCTATTTATTTCTCTATTTTGGCTCCTTAAATTTGTGATGGTCTTATTCTGTGTTTTCATTTTTAAATACAGCTACAGGTGACATGATCAAACAGACACAAGTCTAATATAGGGCATTAAATACATATTAAATGAAATGAATGCACATAAATTACGTTTGTTAGTATAATATAACACACGCAGACATGACTTATCAGCAGAATCCGTTTCACCAATGCATTTAACATTTCCAGTCTTATTGTTATTGTAAGCTTATTAAAAGATTAAGTTTGTTTTACCTGTGATTAAGCTGGAGATGATTAAGGGAAGGATGAGCATTTTTAGCATCCTCATTAGAATATCTCCAGGGAAGGCAATTACCATGACAATGTTGTCATCGATCGGAGAAGCCACGCGCAGCAGCATCCCAGAAACAGCTCCCAAAATCACACCTGTGATGGGGAAGAGAAAATTCCTTCTTTTGACACTATTCCTGAACGTACTTTAAATGTGTATATATACATATGAGGCCATATGCCATTCCAAACCAGTTAAGGTCCTCTGGGTCATGGGTACACCGTAAGAAAAACATTCATAAAATTTATGGTAACAAAATTGGTAGCTGTGGTTGCTGGAATGTGACCATAAAAATATGGTACTGTAATAACGTTTTAGGTTTTTTCATGGTTTTAAGTTCAATTTACAGTTAAATACCGTAAAAACCAAGAAGAAATCACATTCAAACTAAATTTGAAATGTAATACAGGGAATTCTGTGAATGTCAGTTTATGTTGTTCCCTGTAAATTTTACAGGAATTTACCATTAACTATTTAACAGTTTTTTCCCGTAGCATTTTCACAGTTTTTTACTGTAAAAAAAAAAAATCACAGCCATTTTTTACAATGTACAGCAAAAACTAAAGTGCGTAGAAATGCAGGTCCAGACAGTCATAGGGGAGGGTTTCAGATATTGTGTGGAGTGAAGTCACCTAACAATCTCGTACCCCTGCTGAGGCACTGCACTGTCTGCCTTGATATAAAAATAACTTGTATTCAGTAGTGCTTCAGAAATATTCATTTGCCACAATTCATTCTTTATTTCAAGTTAAAACAGTACAGATTATAAATACTAAGGAGTACCTGCTCTCTTCTAAACCTTGACTGTCCAGATACCTCTGATTCCAGCATCAGGTCATGCTATGTGTGTTGTTGTGGATTGTTAAAGAGCACTCACCCAACACAGTCAGCGTGAGCAGCAGGTTCTTGCGCATCTTCTGACATATCGTTCCCCATTTGGAGCTTGGCCTCGCCTCGATGGGCTCCAGGTGGCTTTCGTGCATCCTTACCTCCACGTGCTTCGGCATGTTTCCAGAACTGCAGAGAGAAGAGTAAATACGTTGAATTCATGGCATGAACACGCGATCAGTGTGATGTTGTTTCTCAAGCATCCGCATTCTATATGTGGATCCATGCTTTTCAGAAAGATGCAAAACTTGAGAAATGGCTTGATAAAAAAGATCTGCATCCTTCAACTATCTATCATCACAATCTGCAACATTACATACTCCTGCCACAATTAGTTTTCTGAAAAGACATTTTATCAACAGTTCACATATCTTAGATCCACAACAGGACGCATACAGTCAGTGTAATAACAGCACGAGAACGGATTTCCTGAAAAAGTGGGTTTCTTGAACAGATATGGCTGTGTGAGTTACCCTATAGGGTTCACTTGAATTGACTGGTGTAACCATGCTTTACAGTTTAAATCACCCGCTTTGAGACAGACAGAGGTACCACTGCCTGTGAGGACATCCACGCATCAATCCTCACAAATCATCACAGATGATAAAACGCATACAAAGAGACTTTCAGAAAGCCATCGATGGCACACAAAAGGGGGTTTATTCCACGTCATGTCGTAGAACAACAGGCTGAGAAAAACTGAAGACAGAACAAGCTGAAACAATGCCACCATGTGTTTGCTTATAAGGAGATTACGACCAAGCTTCTCATGAGCAAGTCAAGGAATGAACAAGGATACTTTTTAGTAACAAGATACAGGTAAGAAGACAATGACAAAAGATAATCAATAATCATGCCTAAGTGTGGCAGCTCCACTATATCATACTGTAGGGCTTTTTTTTAGTTTGTTAGTTGTAAAAAGTAGGGTTCTCAAATCCAAAATCAACCCAGCTTTCCCTGTGAGTTCTAAATTGGCTCTCCAAAAACCTACTTAATACACATCTATAAATAAGCAAGCAAATTAACTCATGATTGCACAGCTCCCAGATTCGGTAGAAACATGAGAAATGAACATGTAGACCGCTTCTTCATACAGACACGACTCTCTGCTGTTCATCTTGGCTGATCAAGTGCGATCTTATGTAATTACACATTTTTAATTGGATGCGTATTTAAAGGAGCTGGCAGCATGAGCACATGTGTTTGTCCTAATGAGACAATCCTGGATTCCCTGTGGGAAGATCTCCTCATCAGTGCCAAGGAACACAGATGGAGATCACAAAGTTTTGTTATTTTTGATGTCTAAGTGAAAATTTGTCATCCAAATTTCACATCGACACCACTTTTACCAAGTTCAGCGATCGAGGCCCTTTTCTATTACAAGGTTTATACAGTATACATATACAGAACCCTGCAAAGACGTCAGTTGACCACAACATGACCAGTCAAAACCCTCGCTCTGTTCCTCTCCGGCGGAATGAGCTGCCAATCTCCAGCTTTCTTCGCACCCTTTTGGGATAGTTCACCCCAAAACGAAAGCCATCAAAGGTGTGTATGACTTTCTTCTTTCAGATGAATACAGTCGGAACTCAACAACTTTTAAACCCGTGCACATCCTTCTGTTTATTCTGCTGTGGCCTGAGGAGTAAACTTCAGACCACTTTTCAAAAACATAAAAAAACAAATCAGGCAGAGAAACAGAGTGATCATTTTATTTACTGAGATGGCATTCAGATTGTTCATTGACGGCTTCTAATATTTATGTTTGAGGAACAGAATACACTACTCTATGAAGATGCACATATTTGTTTCAATAGTACAAGCAGGTCCCAATCTGTGATGACTGACTAAATGTGGTATTAAGTGAAGGTTCATGTTTAGCACACAGATCTGTGTTTACTTGAACACGATGCAACTTTTTTATCCAGCACGTTAACTAGTTTAGCTCTTGTTTTACACGTGACTGCACTGCATACTCGCCATTACTACTAATGCATTGTCCTGACTCACTGCATCAATGCCAGGAATCTAAGCCTGCAAAAAACTGCAGGAGGTGGTGCAGTCAGTAAGCAAGGCGTGAGCTACAGTACAAAACATATTTTTAAAGAAGTCACACTCACAAGAGAAGATTTCACCACCAGATTTCACACCATGGCTGGTGCTTGGCCACAGATGGGCATGCACTGGGTTTTACCTATAACAGCACAATTATATTTATATATGCATTTATTGTGTGTTTACAAAGTGTATTATGCCAATCAAATATAAAAAAATCGATATGTATATTTATTTACCATCTATGAATAATGGCAATTTGACAGTTTCGCTTTCTTCAAAAACGGCCAGAAGGACAGTGTGTTCTGTAAAAGGATGCGAACAGGAGGCGAGCTGGCAGAGTTTCAGGATGTGTACTGTGTGTGTGAGTGTGAGGGACAGACAAATAACAACTCAAACAACAATAAAGAGAGGAATAAAGGATCATCCTGTTTCTTTCAGTCTTTATCATGTTTCGAAAGCCATTTATTTCGATTTCAAATTATTCTTAAACATGGCCGTAAACCTGCCATAAAACTGCAGTGCTCACTCTGAAGGCATCATTCAGGATGTTTATTATGCATGGTGTGTGTGCTCAGACATACAGTACGAGACTACAGTCAAATACATTATTACCCGAACACTCGACAAGTGCACCAGTGTGAAAAGGATTTGAAAGTTTTCATTGGCACCGGAATTGTGCAACTTTTGTGATTTCCTGATCCCTTAGCACAGTGTTAATGTGTGAGACAACAGGCGAATCATCATTGTGGTGACCATCCCATCCAACCGCTGGACAAAAGGTAAAAACAGCAGCCGGCTCAGATCTGCCATGTCCAGTCACTGTGAACTTGAGCTAAACTTTAACGAAAGCACCTTTAGGGCCGCCCTCGCAAACAAACCACGTCACAGAAGTCACCAAAAATACAGACGAAAACAACATTCATTAACGCTAGAGCACAGTAGAGACTGTCAGAAGTAGGTCTTGCCACTAAAATATATTGCTGCATCATTTTACTTCAAGTAATATATTCAGGAAAGATAAATGTCAACTGGCTGACCATCTACACCATCCATGTATATCGTCATTTCACTCAGAATGCATATTTCGGAAACACTTGATAGTTCACTTTATACATTTTACTACCAGCAAGTAACTTTGCAACTACATGTCAACTAGCAGTCATTATAGTGTTAGTTGACGCATAATTGACACATAATTAGAAGGCTAGTAATAGTTTATGTGTAATAGTACAATGTCATTAAGTGGGAATCGTTATCGAAATGACATTTAATCCAAATTTCTCCTAAGACAGATATAAAGGATGAAACTAGGCCCCTACCGTCAACAGGACATTTACGTTTTAAGGACTATAAAGTTGTTGTTTTTTTGCCAACAAAAAGTACTTTTTCCACTTCATGACAAAGCTTTTATGGGTTTGGAATGACATGGTGAGTGATTAACGACAAAATGTCCATTTTGGGGTGGAGTAACCCTTTAATATGTGCATTAAGTCAAAGAAACACACGTTTCTCCAGTCCTGAAGGAATGAGCTGCTGTCCTATTTAAACACACCAAGCCAGACATCAGATGATCGTGATTTCTTGACAGTTTTATTTCTTCCACTGTTAGGATTTTAGTTATCCTGGAAAGATGTTTAAATTCCTCACCAGGCATCGTTTGGAAGCCGACACAGGTGGAATGTTGTGTGTGTGATGTGACTCAATGCCGTACCAAAGGAGGCCATCGAAAGGTATTGTCTTTCTATCTTTCTCTCTCTCTCTATCTCTCCCTCTCTTGGCCAGGACCATGTGAAGTTTCCCGGCTACCCATCGGAGCGCTTTTGTCTTATCCCAGGAAAGTGGCAGTGCCCCCTCTCACTCCCGGGCAAAGACTTGGCTTTAATCTGGCATGGAGAGGATGCCAGCCCCATTCAGGCCGCTGATGTCATGTATATGCCCACCGTGGGAGAGCAGCGGATGGACCCGCAGGGGGGCGAAGCTCCATTCTCCTTTCACTCAATCCACTCTCTATCGGGATGAATCACTCTTTCAGGAATGGCAGGCCACTGTGAGGCACAATTGATGGTGATTATCCCAATTTTATGCTACCTTCCAGAGTGAGAAGATTCTCTCTCTGACTCTCTTTCTTCCTGTGTCCCTCTCTCTGACAGCTATTACAACCTTCTGGCCCTTCTTGAACCAAATATGCACACACACAAACACACACACACACAGAGAGAGCTTTCTTCAGCAGCTTATAACATAATAAATGGATAAAACTTGAATGAAATGCCGATTAAATTTACACCTTGAAGAAAAATACAAACGTCCATCATTGCAGAACGTGTTGACAATGATCTAGTATATCATGCTCACAGTGCAACATTTTACAAGAAGCTTCACATAATGTTGTTACTGTAGGTTCTGTTCCAGAATCTGCACTAAAACATGTGATCTTACTGTGAATCTCTCTTTCACATGTCATTTCATGAAGAAAGTTACTGGCACATTCAAGATATTTTAAGAAATAAGTAGTCATAACTATAAAAATGTCTGAGAAAGTTGAGAGCATAAAGCTGAAATCATTGACCATAACTTACCATTTAGCCAATCTTTTTTTGTTTTTGTTTTTTTTCATCATTATTAGGTAATTATAGCAAAATTATCCACAGAATATTACCTTATTTGCTGAAAATTTCACATAGAAATCAGAAATATCATAAATTGCAGCTTATGATACAAAATCCAGATATTCTTTTCATAATATATTGTGGTTATGTTAGCAGAAAACATTGTCATAGTGTCCTAGCTGGCCGGTGTGGGTTAAAGTCACGACTGCAGCTGACACACACGCACACACACTGTCCGGGGTCAAAACTCGGGGCAAAAGTTAATGTCTAGACAGAGGTCAAATGCTCGCTGGAGGACACACACGAATGTTCCCATCAGGTCAAACTAATAGCAAGGACAAGCATTTACATTTTAAGGACTGAATCACTCTTGCAACGCAATTCAATACCGATTCTGTGTTAAAGCATAAATCCTGATTATGACATAACATTCTTGATTATCACACAGCTCTTTCTCAGGCTTGTGATTAAACAGCTAAACATTCTGGAGTCTGCATAAATTCAACTTAATAAACACAACTTGGTTGTGTGGAACCAAGATTGGTGAATTACATAACTGAGTTAAGTAAGTTGAAAGAGTCATTTTTTTGAGTGCATCTCACACCTAGATACACCATTGTTGCTGTGTTTAGGTGAGAAGCATGAGCGTCGTGATTCATACATTAATCTACACCCCGCCTCCAAGCATTGTGGGCGTGTTGGAATGTTCCGAATCAGTATACCGTCACTTTAGTATACCGCCTTTTCCAACTTCTTTCTGCCCCTTAACGAAAAACGAAATCGAACTTTGTTTGAAATACAGTGGGTATGGACAGTATTCAGACCCCTTAAATTTCACTCTGTTAGGCTATATTGTAGCCATTTGCAAAATTATTTCAGAATCAGAATCAGAATTTAATTAGTTAGTTAATTTTTTCCCTCCTTAATGTAAACACAGCACCCCAATATTGACAGAAAAACACAGAATTGTTGACATTTTTGCAGATTTATTAAAAAGAAAAACTTAAATATCACATGGTCCTAAGTATTCAGACCCTTTGCTCAGTATTTAGTAGAAGCACCCTTTTGATCGAATCTTTTTGGGAAAGATGCGACTTTTATTGGATCCTCTGTCATTCCTCCTTGTAGATCCTGTCCAGTTCTGTCAGGTTGGATGGTAAACGTTGGTGGACAGCCATTTTTAGATCTCTTCAAAGGTGCTCAATTGGGTTTAAGTCAGGACTCTGGATGGGCCAATCAAGAACAGTCACAGAGTTGTTGTGAAGCCACTCCTTTGTTATTTTAGATTTGTGCTTAGGGTCATTGTCTTGTTGGAAGGTAAACCTTCGGCCCAGGCTGAGGTCCTGAGCACCCTGTAGAAGGTTTTCATCCAGGATATCCCTGTACTTGGCCGCATTCATCTTTCCCTCGATTACAACCAGTCGTCCAGTCCCTGAAGCTGAAAAACACCCCCACATCATGATGCTGCCACCACCATGCTTCACTTTTGGGACTGTATTGGACAGGTGATGAGCAGTGCCTCGTTTTCTCCACACATACCACTTAAAATGAAGGCCAAATCTTGGCCTCATCAGACCAGAGAATCTTATTTCTCACCATCTTGGAGTCCTTCAGGTGTTTTTTTACCCACTCCATGTGGGTTTTCATGTGTCTTGCACTAAGAAGGGGCTTCCGTTGGGCCACTCTGCCATAAAGCCCCGACTGGTGGAGGGCTGCAGTGATGGTTGACTTTCTGCAATGTTCTCCCATCTCCCAAATGCATCTTTGGAGCTCAGCCACAGTGATCTTTGGGTTCTTCTTTACCTCTCTCACCAAGGCTCTTCTTCTCTGATAGCTCAGTTTGGCCGGACGGCCAGCTCTAGGAAGGTTTTTGTAACCATGACCAGATCTCTGCCTTGCCACTATTCTGTCTCTGAGCTCTTCAGGTAGCTCATTTGACCTCATGATTCTCATTTGCTCTGATATGCATTGTGAGTTGTAAGGTCTTATACAGAAAGGTGTGTGGCTTTCCTAATCAAGTCCAGTCAGTATAATCAAACACAGCTGGACTCAAATGAAGGTGTAGGACCATCTCAAGTATGATCAGAAGAAACGGACAGCACCTGAGTTAAATATATGAGTGTCACAGCAGGTCTGAATACTTAGGACCATGTGATATTTCAGTTTTTCTTTTTTAATACATCTGCAAAAATGTCAACAATTCTGTGTTTTTCTATCAATATTAGGGTGCTGTGTGTACATTAATGAGGGAAAAAAATAACTTAAATGATTTTAGCAAATGGCTGCAATATAACAAAGAGTGAACCGTACCCACTGTAAATCAGGGCCTCACGCAACATGTAGCAAGGTCTTTAAAACAAATTGAAAAGAATAAGAACTAAGAGAAAAAAAATAGACAACCTAGTGCTAGAGAGTCTTTTTTTTTCTTCAAATTTTTATGTTTTTTTACATCACTGTAACTAAAATGCACTCTTCACAGTCTGTGAACTGAGGCGCCAGAGGAGTCAGTGCTGGTTATTAATGGATTGAATTGATGTGAGTGGCTGCTGGTAGCCAGTAAAACCTGATGAACAGAGGTCGTTTAGTTTAGTTCATTGTTGATCCAGTGATGTCACCACCCATCCCAGGGGGCTGTTCCATAAAAGCCGCTTAGAAAAGCGGGGATTAAAGTCCAAAACCTGACTTGAATGAGCCGAGCTAAACATCCGCGCTTAAATTGGTTCCATAAAAGTAAGTTGAGGATCCTGTGATCTTGCTAATTTGAGTCAGGTTTCAATAGTCTAGATAATTCCGCGTGCACGCCATTGTTTAAAAGTCCTGAAAAAGTCGAGCATGGGTCAATCGATTTGCTGTGGGCTACCATGGCAACAAAAGGGAAAGAAAGAGCAGCGATGTTCACGGCAATGGGACAGCATTTGCTATTAGAGACATATGAAGAATTTAAACATGTTATCCCAAAAAAAGGAAATACAGCGGCAATAAACAAATCAAGAGAGAAAGGATGGCAGGAAATTGCTGATCGTCTCAATGTGTAAGTAGCAGTGTAAACTATTTAAAATACTTCATCAACTTTGAATATGTGTCACCAAGGGCGGAGTGGGGAACTAAAATTCACTGGGAAAATTCAAAGCTTAGCGGCCCACCCCATTTTAATAAGCACCTCCCTGACACATCTCTCTCCATGATGGTAACAGTTACACTTTTTTTACAACAGGGCTGCAAATTAACCAAACCCACTCACCAGCTATTCCATAAAAAACATGTTTAATGGTACAAATTGCTTTGTGGCCAGGGAATGTGATGAAAATTGAGGAGTCTTTTTAGGTACACAGTTCGTACAGAGCGGCAAACTGATATTCACTGCATCTCCAACTGCATCTCCAACGGTGTACAAAAATGTTCTACTGGCAAAAAAAGCAAAGTGCACTGTGAGTGCTCTGTCGGGGCATGTGTTATTTGCAATGCGTGGGTTTAGTAATCCACAAATATACGCAATCCCATCTCTTGAGAACCTATACTGCTCATACAGGTAGCGGCCATTAAAAGCCAATGGGTCTGACCTGTCTCTGAAAGTTCGCTCTCTTTGAAATGCCCTCCACAAGACTGTAGCTCCCTCATCCACCAGGTTAATTTGCCAGCATAAGTTGCCGGGGTAACTGAGTTTGAACTTTTTTAAGTTTGATTTATGAAACCGAATCTACCAAAAATAAGCCTGACTAACAGAAATAAGCCTGGCTTATACTCTAATCTTGGTTTATGGAACAGGCCCCTGTTCAGTTCTCTTCAAATGCCATATGAAGGGTCCAGAGGATCCAAAACTCCATTGTTGCCAGAGATCCTCAGGAGAAACCAGGCTCAGACTGTGCAACATCATCCAGCTCCTTCCAACTCCCGAGCTGATCTTCTGAATCAGGAACAGGAACAGCATGCATAGAACTCAGCATCTGCTTACTGTTCCCCACATACAATACGTAAATAAGCAATTTATTGTCATTACTGTACTGCTATTCAGAAGCAGCCATCTGCATCATATTGCAGGTTTTGTGTGAGCTGTGAGGTAAGATATAAACACATGAGCGACCCATATGTGCACTCGATCAGTGTGCATGGGCGCACTCTCATTGTGCTGGGAAGCTCGTTCTGTATGTAATGAGCCAGTGATTAGGAAATTCTGGGTTGTGCACAGGTTTCCGATTGGAGCTTTAATGATGTGTTCACAGATCATTCTGGTTGAAGGGTCACCAGGCTCCCATTCATCTATAGTGAGCACACTGAGGCACCTCAGGGGCCAAGGGCCATTCCAGTCCGCTCTCTTATTCACATGCTTTGTATTTCTCTTTCTCATTTATTTTCTTTGACTCTTTGCTTTATTTATGTCTTAATTTCCGACTCTTATACAATTGTTTGGCGGATTCCACAAAGCTTTTCTATGGGAATTTATGGGAAGATATTTTCAATGTAACGTCCATGAGATGACTTGTGCCATACTGTGGACTACTACCAAAGACAGTTCCCTCATTTGGGAGTATTTAGAAACATCTGCGCAGTACAAAAATAAATGTTTCAAATATGGATCTGCAGTATGACAGTAACAAGCAGGTTAGCATTCAAATGCTTTAATTGCATTGATTACTGTACCAACCCCGTCTGGGTAATTTTGTCCAGTCTTATTACACCAGTATTGCATAACCAGACAAGCATAGAAAATAGTGCCAACTACTCATCAGATGCCCATTTTGAAATGATTCATCCGATAATACAGGGACTTGTTCCATAAAACAAGTTTACTAAATAAGCCAGGTTTATTTCAGTTAGTCTGACTTACTGTCATTTGATTTGGTTTAAAATAAGTCAGACTAATTAAAACAAGCCTGGCTTATTTGGTAAACTTGTTTTATGGAACAGGCCCCTGGTTAACACTTTAGTGTTCACCCTTTCAACCCTGTCAAAAACAGCTCCGTCTTTAAATGCTAATGATCTCTGCTGACCCCACCTCTCTTTTCCGTGGGGTGATGAGCCATTCTCCGAGACTGTAACAATCATTACCAGAAAATACAGACTCATAAGGTCTTGCATCGCAACAAATAAATAAATACATGAAATATAGCTGATTTTCGATTATTTTTCACTATTAAAAACATGCTTCTAAAAGGAATGCTAGGGTCAAGGGAAGAAACTCCTGGTGCATAGTGACTTCGAATTACTGTAAGATATGTATGATCCCACACCTTAAATAGCCTTTCCAAGCACCTGCCTTTGGGGCAAAAGCTGGCCTGCTTCTTTCCCATTGCACTTTTATCACTTCATCAATTATAGTATTAAATGAGAACTGCATGTAAACAACTGCATGTCCCGTAAACATCGTAACTGAATGCAGTCCATGATTCTTAGTGAGACCGACATTACGGCTGTGTAGCCAGTGAGCTAGCGCTGAGCTCAGCTAGCATCTGTTATCTGACTGTAGTGAAGAGTAGCATTTGATCATCTCAGCCTGAACCTCAGAGGAGCTCATTAAACCAAGCACCATCCCCCACGCTTCCATGCAGAGAAGACAAAGCGCACGAGTGGGGAAAGGAACGGCAAAAACTGAATATACCTTCACTTATGCTGGAAACACACACTTGCTCTCAGACGTAACATAACATTCAGCAAAAAAGATTGTAAGACATTTTCACCAAACTTTGGTTAATTTCTTACAGCCTTTGCCCTCCACAGCCTAATTCATAACACCGTTAGTTCGCTCAGCAGCCATTTTGGTAACTAACTCGCAGACATTTCCAGTCATACAACAATGCTTCCTGTAAACCAAATAGGGGAACACTGAAATCCATGACATATTTTTGGACAGCATATGAATAGCAGCATAAACTCACTGTAACTTTCCAAACCAGTGCTTCCGGATCCTGTCCCAGAGGCACAAACCTAACCTGTACCCATTTGGCCCTGTTATCAAATAAACCTTAATAAAACTCAAATGATTTTAAAAAATTAAATCTCTTCTTCTAAAAGCTCTAAAACCAGTCAAAAAATGTCATGTTCATTCAGTTCATGACTAAAAAAGGAAGCAAATATACAGCAAGAAAAATCAATACATAATTCGATAAACAAATTGTTAAATAAATACATAAACAGACAAATAAACTAAAGTCTTGCAGACTAATACAGGTGCTCCGAATAACAGCAATCTATAATAATAAAAAAGCGTAATTCATTTTTATGCAACATTCCTGCATGTTTAGTGTCATTTTTTTATACCAACACTTTGAAACTGGAACTGAATCTGAAAACGATGTCCAATGGCTTTATTATTGAGTGCCATATTTTCACAATCCTTAGTCTCCCCTCCCCGTAAGTTTGCAGAGAAAGCAAAATGACAGTAAATCAAGACATCACGGACCGCCCACGTTACATGTGCTAGCCGTCTGACGCACGCGGCACGCTAAACTGAAGCACATTTATTGATTGGCTCACTTCTACACTATTTCTGGAAGCCTCTGTAGTTGTCTGCCGGGCAACAAAGACTGTGACAACGAACAACCAAATGCTGGATTTCAAGAGTTTGCAAAGTTCAATTTTCATAGCTTTTCCAAATCCATCATTTAGTTGAACGGGAAGTGGATTAAAAGAGTTTAATGGTTTTTAAGATATGTTATGACTGACCCTTTGCTAACACATGAAAAGAATCTTGAGGCGTCACATTTTATGAAGCGTTGTCTCTTCTGATATTTATAATGGCCTCTATATATAAAGTTTCTCACTGAAAAGGGAAGATCTGTGGCATTGCTGGTTGATGTGGTGAGTGTTGTTTCACCAAGTACAAAATGTTCCTGGATCAACATTCCAATCAACCATTCAGAATTGAGGGTTCACGAGATGGCGCTTCCTCAATCTAATAAATGTAAGCGTTTTTGACGTGCTGTCCAGGGGAACGGCGGATTCCGAGCCCTAGTGATTCGAACCCTGGCTAGGGCGGATCTCAGCGTCCAGCTCGCCCCCCCCAGGAGAAATGAGTTTGATTGGGCGGCGGAATGAGGGGACTGACTAGACAATGCGGCGCCAGCCGTGGGTGACTTCATTCATATTCCTCCCCAAACTAATTTTGCAAGGCGTCCCTTTACAAAATGTCCCATAATTTTTCTGGAAATATCTGTTTTAGGCTTATGTTCAGGGTTAGGTACTTCTACACCCTTGTTAATCCGCTCATTTCTCACTGATTTTAGGCATTATTTTGGGTAGGGGTAGAGATTGGGATAAGCCTATATTTTTGGACAGTAATATTGACCCAGGATCAACAAAAGATGTCTTTCTTGGCAGAATCACGGCGACCTGGTTGATGTAGAGTTGTATTTTGGAGAGTTCAGTGTGGCATTAATATCCTAGCTCCAAACACTGGAGTAGTCAGTGCTTATGCTTTACAGTTCTCAAAAAAAAAACAAACACACATTTTGACACTTTAAAAACTTACAACTAATTTCATATTTTTTACATGTATTTAATGTAAGAGATAATTTTATCAGAAAATAAGCCCTGACAGGGTGATTGGGACGTATATTATCCCGCATTCTATTAAATTGTACTTATTCACTGGATTTACTTATTAATGAGCAAACTGTTCCTTACCAAATGGCTTTGAGTCAAGATGCTTGAACAAGTTCAGACAAGACCAACATTTAATGCATGATGTAAAGTTATTACATAGCTTTTCACTTGATAAATAAACATAAGGTCATACTGTATCTCAATTGGCTATGCAATTATTAACAATTAACAATCACTCCTCATTTGAACTTAAACCATTATTAAAATTGAAGTGTTCAAAGCACCCGTCACTTAAATAATGGTCCAGTACAACGGTCCTGTCGCTCGTGTATATTGCCCCTCCCAATCATTGCAAAAACTCAACACCGTTCACGTCTGCTGGCTTGAGCTCCAAGAGATAAACTGTGTTTAGAAAGGCAAGATGCGCAGGAGATGTGATCAAACATTGACAATTTTCACATTTCGCGGCACTCACTTGAAGTGCAGGTTGCTGTAGTCTATAGGGTGGTGTTCATAAGGACTACATCAACCCTAAGGCCTATAATAATGGTAAGATTCAATTTTGCTCCATCTAATTTTCAGCTGATGGTTCGCACAGAGCCCATCAAAAGACGGGCATTTAGTTTTGTCACTCAAAACGAGACAGCTGAACTTACACTTTTGCACAAATATGCTGAATTTTTTTTTTTTTAATCTGAATCTATTAAAAAGAAAATAAATAAATAAAATTAACAACAGCCAAAGCAATTAAAAGTAAATCTTTATAGGCTTTGCATGATAACTTCATACATTTCAGCTATCATGTTTTCTTTTAGTTATGTAAAGTGTTTTTAGTTATTTAAAGTAATTTTTTTAGTGAACAATTCAACTGTGCAAGTCAAAAAAAGAAATAAAAATCTTTAATCCAAACCTGAAAATGCTCCTCCTCTCTAAAATGACACGCCTTATCTTCTGATGGTGGCATCAGTTTGATGGCTTGGGCATGAACGAGACAAACTTAACCACGCCCCTCCAACAGTCGCCTACTTTACCACATCCAATCAGTTTGCAGAAGAAAAAACAAGCCACGCCCTCTCTTTTCCTCATTTAATATTCTGTTTCTTTCAGAAGTATGCCAGAATACAAAAGTAAATTCTGGTTCATGCAGACTTTGAATACTCTGCTCTCATCATGTTTTCTGTATATGCATCAAATGTAAAAAAACAATAAAAATATTGCACGTTCATAGTAAATCCTCACAAAAGTTTTTTTTAACACTACTGTTTTTAACAATCATTTCTGCTTTGTTTTTTCTAGCTGTGTGAACTATTGTGGGATATTATATTATCACTGATGCACAAATGTTAAAAAAAACAAATGTATTAATAAAAAATGAAAAATCACTTTAAATTTAAACTTAATCTGGAAATTTAGGAAATGTTTAATTCAATTGACTTTACGTTTGGAATGTGTAAGCCTTAAAACATACTATTTTTTGAGCATAAGTAAGTATATTAGGTGTATACGATTGAACTATTTTACCATCACACCATTATTTTATAATGATGGAACATGGCCATCAGTTGACCAGATAGATAGATAGATAGATAGATAGAAAGAAAGAGAAAAATCCTAATTAAGCAGTGCATGCGTGCTGAGCCAAGTTTCCCCACAAAAGGCCTCTGTGTGGAGTCGTCCATTCAAACACAAGCAGCTCCAGCATCATGCCAAGTACTGAGAAATAATGGAGCAGTTTAGAGGCTCCGTCCCTGTTCACAGGCTCCCCGAGCTGGGAAAATGTTAGTGCGGCGTTCAGGAGGGGCTTTTAATTGTTTTCTCATCTCTCTTTTTCGTTGGCTTTCAAAAGCCTCGGGGGCTGACAAACAGGCACTGAACGGGATTGTTTTGTGTTGGGTTGGCCACAGCCGGAGGTAAACACAACGCGCCCCTGTGTTCCCCTCAGCGGCCATGGGAAGGGGGAGACACAGACAGAGATGGAGGCCCTCCGGAAGCCGACGGAGATGGGCATAGGGTCCCATTATGAGAGCTGGCATTGTGTGCGCTGCTGAGATTCTCATGCGTGTCCGTGAAGAGAAGGCCAGGGTGATAAAGCTCTCTCGGATGAAGTGAGTAACGGCTCTGCGCTCCCACACATTCACTTATTTACATGCTCGAGAGTGAAATTAATGCCCCCGATCTCCGACAGCGCACACAAAGATGCTCACAAAGCTACCTTAAAGGCCTCTTATAGAGGCTGGAGAGGGTTCGTGCTTCTGGGGTTTGCGACTGCCAACAAGTGACGAGGAGAGAGGAGAGCCCTCTTTCTTCCAGTGCCTGATTTATGGATCCGAATGTTAATCTTGCACAATGCACACGGATTCACATCCTTCAATTCTCAGCTGAAGAACCGAGTGTACAAAACACAACCGTGAGCGCCTCTCAATTCAAGAAGACAAGAGCCCACATATATGCCACGGTAACGGGCCTGGATTGAACATGTTTCCTAAACGCTAAAGAAAATACTGAATATCAGCATTCGGTTCAGTGTTTTTACAATAAAAACAAGACTGCTTCAGGTGAACCCCACGCAGATGGACATCTAGAGTCCAGCTCTGGGGAAATCTCAGCACTTCAGAAGACGCTAAAATTTATTTGAAGTCCACCTCAGCTATGGAGAGACAGGGAGGAAGAGGGCAGTGATGAAGGGCGCAGAGAGAAAGGAGTTGGATGGCACTTTGGCAGCACAGGCGTCTTCCCAGGAGGATTACTCAAGCCTAAAAAACACACACATTTGTTTGTCTCTCTGCCTTTTTTTTCCTTCATCTTTTCACTTCTAACAGCCCTTAAGCTGCTTTAAATTTCTCTCTCGCACCATCTATCCACTGTTTTCACTTTAATTAGTCTCATTTCTTCCCCCTCAGTGGTCTTCAGGAACCGAAATGTGTGTTCAGAATGCACTGCAATGCTCCTACTCTAATTCCTCCTTCGATCCTTGCTTCTAAAGGTGTATGCATTCAGTGCAATAAAACTGAATATTATAAACTGAGATACATGCATTATTATTTATTCTTTCATTATAGCTGAGGAATTTGCAGCACGCTCTATTTCCCTGGGGATGTACTTTATATTGATTTCGACTGAGCAAACCAACCCCCAGCCTTAATTTCACCCCCATCACACCTGCCTTCACAGCTAACCTTTGACTCCCGGCTCTGATATGACACGAGTGGGGGAGGATATCACAGAAGGGTCTCCATCTGACACATACTTCATAACCCACCATTGTTCTTTCCGAATCAAAAGCCCTAAAAAAAAAAAAAAAGCTCCAAACTTTTAACCTGTTCGTGTATTTAAAGGTTTGAAGAAAGATAGATTCGTCTGTGATGAATGTGACTGCATAAATACATTTGTGCACACGTTATGCATGTGCGTGCGTGCACACACACACACACAAACAAAATGAATAGGGGACTTGCACTTTTGAAGTCCAACTGAACAAACATAATGGATTATCTGCATGAAGGCTCTCTCACACATCTTTTGAAAAAACACATTAGTCAAGCAGCCCTAGTCATATAAATAAATCAATTAATACATACTTGCATCTAGTGACCCCAGATTCTATTGAAACTTAAATTTGATAACAGGTGAATGTTTTTTCTTTATTATTTATTATTATTGTGTGGCTGCTTAAACAGCCAAGCAGAAAAGAAAGAAACAAAGAAAGACTGAAATGCCAAAAGCAACACTGGTCACGTTAGAAAAGCTTGCAAATATGAATCTATGTCATATATCCACTGATGTGAACGCGTGTTAGTAACCTACACAGATCTCACCTGTCAGCCTGGAGGACTCAGGAACGGGTAACTGTTGGTGTTTTCTTCACGTTCTGCTCTGGTTCTGTCATGCACTTAGTTGAGATGTGACGCGTTCGTAGCGTTGTGTTTGGATAATCCGGTGCTCCGAGCACATCTACAGTCACACTGAGGGAAGACTACCTCAGTGAGAACACAGGCGATGTTTACACTCCTCCTGCTCCGCCTCGCTTCAGCCGGTCCTCCTATCTCCACCTTGGACTGATTCTACTCGCATTCATCAAATAAAGTGACGTTCGCCAGTCCGTGTCCCACAGTTATCGGACTTTACGTATAAAATAGCGCCGAGGGTGCGTTTAGGAATGTTTAGATCCGATGTGGAAGAATGGAACGAGAAAACCAGGCGAGTAGTGAATGTGTAGAGCTATGAAAGGATGAGGAGAGACTGGAAAGCGGTCTCACGGCAATTAGTGGCTTATTTAAATAAATCTCATTCATACATTTTCCTATGAGCTTATGTTAGGAGTGGAGCCTCATGCCTTTGTTCTACAAATCTGCATTTTTACACCAATCCTATACAGAATTTATACCAGCTGGTACATTTGCAAATCAGTTACGTTAATAAGTAAATAAATAAATCCGTTTACACGTTATTTTCAATTAGTCCACCTTAGACATAAGTAACTTTATAACTAATTCTCATTAATTTGCAATTACATATCAAAGTAGATTGGCTAAATGAAGCATATTGTAAAGTTTGTTAAAGTCAGGATGTTGTAAACAAAATAAAGGGAACTTCTTTAGCAGACAAAAACACACAATATATTTTAAATAATTCAATATAGACAAACTAATCTGAAAGTAATACAAAATATAGCAAATTGGATAAATGGATAATTAAATAAACGCCAATTAATTAAGTGCATATTAGTTAAATGTGTCGTTTTAGTCTTACATTTGCATAATTATAACATAATATCTAAATAAATAAATAAATAAATAGCCAGACTTAAATGATTAAAACCAGAGTTATCATGATTAAACACATTGGTATTATAAGATAGATATTATACCTGAAATAAAATGTAACATCCAACATCCAACTAAATCAACAGCATGCCTAATTTAGAAAGTCTTTTTTTGTCTTCTTTTTTTGTGGTAAATTTATAGTGTGAACACAATCTGTCTGTGTATATACACACACACACACACACACACACACACACACACACATACATCCTATATATTCTTTAGAATTACTCTTTAGTATTTTATCTTGCTGCTGTTTTGAGTCTGTGTATGAGAGAGAAAGAGAGTAGGAGTGCAATGACCTTTTGTAATATATTGCTTATTGACTGCAGTGTAGTGAGAAGAGGTCATTACTCTAACCTCAATAACCTCCAAGTGCCAATATGAGAAGTAATTCATTTGTTAAAGATACATTATAGCCCAATAAAACTGGAGGAAGGGCAATAACTGAAATAAATAATATATATATATATATATATATAATTTTACTTAACATAATTTCTGTCCATTTTGCTCTCTTGGCAGGTCTTCAAACCGAATCCAGAACTCGGCAGCAAGATAAATTTTTAAAGAGCCAAAAGAAACGCACGTCACACCTCTATTCATCAATGTGCACGGCTACCAATAGCTGCTGGTGTAAAATTGAAGTCATTAACGTTTGCCTATAACACCTCAGGCTCTGCACCCCTTTACCTACATTCATTACTTCAGACATATGTGCCTTTAAAAGCTTGTGTTCTGCACAAAAAGGGGCACAACATCATTTTCACCGACTTTTAAATTAACCATTGACTGGTGGAATAATATGAAGGTAAAACAGTAGCAAAACTCGAGAGCTTGCAAATTTGAATGTGAGAACTTGTAAAAGTAATATTTGTAT
>JAUMHQ010000094.1:14889012-14900966 GCA_032361165.1 Enteromius paludinosus | reverse complement strand
TTGGGCCTGTCTCACCGGGTTGCTTATTGACAGCAACATTGCTCAAAAAAGGTGACCCGTAACTTATTTCTCTTAATAAATCAGTGGTTGGAGCAAGAGATCTAACATTACCTTGTAGGCTACAATGAATGGAGACATAAAACTTTAACTTACATGAAACAGTGCTGCCAAATTTGGAGTTGGAATGAGAATTATTTAAGAATAATTAACAAGCTTGTAATTAAGTATGTTATTTTGTTATTTTAACACTTTGTAATAAGGTTCATTGGTTAAGAACATTAGGTAACATGAACTAATAATGAACAATAGTTGTACAGTAATTGTTTATTTCATGCTACTGTAGGATCAGTGTGAACCGTCACGCCAATAAAGAGCTCCAAAACTGCATTTATCCTTTGAAATTCCTAATAAGGTTAACACAATATAGATGCTGAGACTTTTTATATTATCATAAGTGCTCTGGCTTGTCTGTCAGCTAGTTTTCTTTGTCCTCTATGCTGTGTGTACTTTTCAAAATTTAAAATGCATTGCGAGAGCATGCACTTGAAACGTGATGCAGAACACCAGACGCTTTGCATCCTTGAGTTCAAGGCAAAAATAAATGCTGCTTCCAGGTGGAAAAGGACCCATTTACAAAATGTGCTTAAGGCCCCCAAAATGCTAAGGCTTCCACTGGATGTTTATAACTCTGTAATGGTTTAATTCACAATAATTTAATGAACTGCTTCTCTTTGAAAATTTGCTAAACTTCTATTCCAGAATGTTTAAGTGTTGAAAGAGTTTGTTGTTTTTCTGTTCTGCTCATCTCGCAGTGTTGTCTGCTAAGCCTCAGTCTCCTAAACTGCCCAATCGCCACTCTCGTTTGAGTTCATTTGTGGAGGTGACTGCTGATGGCCTGACCAGTGAAACAAAGAAAACAGGCAAACGCACTGGACACCTAGAGCTGCAGTGGAATGAAGACCTCACTTTGTAAGGCATTATGTGACTGAGATTATAAACGGTGTATATTTCATTGATCAAAATGGCCTAAAATGAACTGCTGTATGGTCACATTTTTGTTGTTTTTCGTATAGGAACGTGACTCCTCAGAGTCGTTTGGATCTGAAGTTGTGGAGTTGTCACACTTTGAGGAAGGAACTTCTGGGCAGTGCCACCATTGACTTACTGGACACTCTACGAACACATGATGGCAAGAGTAAGTTTAGCACAAAGAGACAAAACTCCAGACACCATTAAAATGGTAATTCATGACAAGCATTGTGTATTCATGAGAAGTATACACAGTGCTCTTAGTGCAAAATGATTAGAACGCTAGTATTTTCAGCAGCTAAAAGAGCTTTTAAGTCAGTTTTTTCTGTCTGCTGTCTTTGGTGTATCAGTAGGAAATATCAGATGCACTATATAGTTTTTGGGTAGTATTACATCATGTTCTGGGTGTATATAGCTATATACTTTTACTAATTAGGTTTTTTAAACATTACGATCTTTGTAACAATTTTTTTTCCCCCAATTCTAATAATAAGGTTGTGATCTGTGCTGATCACCTTAGACAGTTCATAACATAGTGGAAAAGTCTCTGATTGAAAACATGTGACCTCCTGCAATTAATTCTCTTGCAGTGCTGGGTGTTTTGACAGTCTGTAAAAACCTATCACATGTTCCTTTCAGCTCGGTGCAGTGTTTTTCTTGAAAGGTTTTGAGATTTGACTTTGAGCAGCGTCACTCTGCAATGTTAGTCATAGCTGTTGTTGTTTTTGGCCAAGTTGTTTCTGAGTCAGCTGTCTCCTTCACATTGTTTAGAAGAATTCTTGAATCATCTGACAGTTTTTACAAGACAGGATGCTCTCAAAGTCCTTTTTGTTCCATGAAAGACATTCATACAGGTTTGGCATGAAATGAGGGTAAATTGTGACCGAATATTAATTTTGATTTAATTGTTTTTTTAGCGCTTCCCCATGAAAATAAAGACATAGTGTTTTAAAGTTTGCTGTTCTTGTATAAGTTTCCGACAGCAGGTAATATTATTATGTCAGCACATGTTCTAATATGGCTTAGATTGAAATGAACAGCTGAGCTCTCTCAAAACCTTTTAAACCAGTTACCCTGCTATTTTAAAACTCAAAATATGAACTTGTGTGTTGCCAAAACCAAGAACCAGTCAAATGAAATGTCATGAATGTAAATTAAATGTAGGTTTTACAAACCTTAAAGCGAATGTATTTGCTGGCACTAGAGCTCTCTCTCTCTCTCTGTTTCTCTCTGACTGGCAGTGGAGAATGTTCAACTCAGTCTGGTGCTACAAACAGAGAACAAAGGCTCAGTTGTAGCAGGAGGTGAGCTCAACGTCTGTCTGGACGGCCTGGTTGTTGATCTAGGATCTCTGCCCAATGGCAGCGCTACCCCTGACAGTAAGTCCTGTTCACAGACACACATGCACACTTCATAGAAAACACTCTGAGAGCACACAGAACACATGAACAAATGCACATTCATGAGTGCGCACAGGCTTGGCTGTGACTCCACCTAAACTAAACGCAGAAATCGAGGAGGTTGTGGTGAGAGGGGCAGGAATGGAAAGATTTGACCAGAGGAGGCCCAGCGAAAGCTCACAAGAGAGCTTTTCTCCTCTATGTACTCACAACTGACGAATACAACCCAGTAGGTCAATGAGTTTTCTGACCACTCACAAACTTAATCAAAATGTAATTAAGTTACGTGTCATGTAAATTAAGGACAGATCATTTTTACTGTAACTTACTTTTACAGTTACTGAAAAAAATGTGTTATTAAATTAGTTACTTAGGAAAATGTTGACGATTACAAAGGGGGGGGTTACATCTGATTATTTTCTCTCTCACACACACACACACACACACACACAGATATGATTAATTTCTTTCCCTAATTGCATCGACTGCTTTGAAATATGAGACGCCAATGTTTGAGGAGGTTAGGGCACAGAATAGGACACATGCTTATTTAATAGCTATTTTATTTCCTTTTTAGGTTTTTATATGTATGTATACGGTATGCTTTATCTTTTAAGATTGAACAGATTAACAGTTTTAGATGCCAGTGTTTCCTGTCATAGCTATGCAAAGATTTGATTTCAAAAACAATTAATCTATATCTTGTTGTAATGCTACATCTTACTTCAGAAAGATCTCAGAGTAAAAAGGGGTGCAAAACGTCTGATTTTGTGGTGACTGTGCTTTAAAATAAAATTATTATGATCTTAATTCAAGTGTAGAAGGATTTTAAAAGTCTGACCGTAATCAGTGTTGAGTTATGTAACATTAACCCTGCACGCTTGAAATGTAGCAAAATGTTTAACAGTTGAAAACATTTGTTAGACATTCAGAAAATAAATCTAAAAGCAATCAAATCAGTTACATTACTTGAATAGAGTAGCTTACATATTACAATTTGAATAGAGTAACATGTGTAACCTACGTTACAAGTAACCTTTCCAACACTGCTTACTGGAGAGAGACCTAGTTTAGACCGAGTTTAGTTTGTGAAAGATGTGTTATATCAGCACAGCAGTCAGTCAACATACAGCAATGTAATGTTCCTTTAAAGCCATGGGGAGATAAGTCTCGCTGAAATTCAAGGGACACATTTAAACAAATGTCTTTTGTGGTTGTGTAATCACGGTTAATTTTTGTAGTGGATATTTTAATAGGATATTATTTTATATATTTTTTTTTATATATAATGTATGGCTTATTATAGGCTAGTACACCACATAACGATGTGCATTTTAAGACACTTCAGACACATCTTTAATGTTACCTATGTTTTCTCATCGTAAAATTCTTTTTAAAAAGTTTGACAGACTTTTACTGTAATCTTTATCACTTTATTCACTTTTGTTAAGCAAAAAACAAAAAGACAAAGTTTAAGATCAGAAGCCATCACATTTAGGCTTGTAGTAAGTTATCTTCTACCTGAAAACTCAATCGAATAACAAAAAGTGTCCCGAAATTAAACCTCTGGCCAAAATCTGTCTAGTCACAGACACCTACGGACAGTCCGACCCAATATGACTCAGTTTTTTTTACAAACCTTGTTCCCTTGAACGGCAGAAATTGTTTTATACACTGCTCTGGGTCAACACAATGCTTTTCCAATGAGGTACAGACTCCGCCCACACAGCTATGACACGACGCCAACCAAGTCAATTACAGGAGGTGTTATGCTAAATAGAGTGTGGTGCATTGGCTGCTGTGTATGATTCTAATCTTTTATTTATACTGTTGTTTTTGTATTTACTATCATTTGCTGTTATTTGTCATTTGTACAAGGCTATTCTTTTAATAAAATATGGTGGGGCTTTTTTTTCTCACCATCGTTGTGGATTGTATCCTATTTAATTGGGTCTGTCCACACTTGTACTGCATGTGCAATAGAAAATACAATACACAAACGGCGGTGTTCATAGCGCCCGCAAAGCTAGATGGGGCCTCTGAATAATCCAGCTTGTTACACAGCTCCCATCATATAAAAAATGTGTCAGCATGGAATAGTGAGTTAAATAAAAATTTAGTTTGACCATTAATTCCTAATATATTTGTATTACTGCTGTCACATTAATTAATCACACACATTAATCGTGATTCATTGCATCGAACATTTTTATGTAATATATGCATACTGTACATATTTATTATATATATATATATTTATAAAAAGACACATACACACATATATTTTGAATTTATTTGTATATATAATTATATAATTCATATTCTATATAAATATATGTAATATACAAATTAAAAAAAATGATGTACATATTGTGTGTATTTATATATAGATATAAAATATTAATTATTAAATATGCACATCACACACACACATACTATGTAAACAAAAACTTTTTTTGGATGCAATTTATTGCGATTTATTGTGATATGCTGTCTTTCATCTGAAAGCACTAATATTTATGCATTAATGATTGCTAACATTTATAAAAATGCTGTTTACCATTAGAAACGTTTGAATATAATGAAGATGTGTGCACTCACACTCAAGGTTTAAGGAAGATGTGCATTAACACTAAATATATGCACAATTTTATACAGGACAAAGGGGTGTAAAATAATTAATAGATACCGTAATTTAATAATTGATTATTATGACTGTAATATAACCCAGTGTGTTACAGACAATTTCAGATGACATTGGGGGCAAAGAGATTGCACTTTAATTGAAGACACTTTCAGCTGTGTTTGTGTCTCAAATGCTTACTCCAATATAGCACAGCCTTCCATGCCATTTGGCTTAATTAATAAATATATATTTGTGGTGTGAAACGATTCATCACAATTAATTGCATCCAAAATACTTTTTTTTTTTTTACATAATGTGTTTGTACTAATACATACTATGTGTGTACTGTGTATTTTTTATTATGTATACAACATTTATTTTAAATTCGATTTTTTTTTCATTTTGCAGCCCTAATAAAAAAAATTATTGATGAGCAAATAATTATCAGTCCTACATTTAATATGCTACTCATAGAGTTTAAGTCATTTTGACATTTCAGTGACTTTGCATGCATGTTGCATTTATTTGTGCAAAAAATAATAATTGTAAAGATAGTTGGAAATATGTACATGTTTGATCCATGAATGAGGTTGTAATGAACACCAATACAAGCTGGTAAATGCTTATACACATTTATAGTAAATGTAACTGCTTATGCATGTGTCTATGAAGGACTTTACTCTGTTGATTATGATTTTGTGGTGTTTGCATTTTGTTTTTTGCTTTATCTTTTAAGTTACTCATTGTACACACACACACATAAACTGGCATTTGACATGTGAAACGTCTTTTACAACACCAGAACAACAACTGGCTTTGTGATGGGCTCTCAAATCCTGCTTTTAACCACGTTCAGTATAACGATCTGGAGTGTGTTTTCTCTCAGTGTGCAAGGTTGTGTTTGACCTTCAGCAGTGGATAAAGGTTGAGTGTGTGAAAGTCTGTTAGGATCCTCTGTTCACTCTGAAGTCGCTCTTGTTGGTTTAATGTTTTCCCTCATTTCCCCTGGCAGATTTTTTTTTTCTGAAACACACGCACCACATAAACAGCTCTTTGTGTACAGACCAGGGGAAAGAGAGAATGGCACACACATTCAGTAAACAGAAAAGTTTGCTCAAACTTACTAAGCCTCAAACTTTCTTACAGTAACTTGTGATTTTTGTAATAAAAGGTTTTAATGCCGCTCCATTGGAGTTTTACAAGTGCAAGCTTTTCATTAAAAGACACTTTCATGCTAAACTACTTAAAACTACAGAAAAAAAGCACATGATTCATTAAGAGCAACAATATAAGCTGCATTAAAATGTATTTAATTAAATTTCAGATGCACGTTAGAATTATATGCATGGTTATCTAAGAATTTTCTCCTGATGGGATTCCAAACCACGAATTTTAGTGTAATTTTCACTCAACACATTTTTGTGTAAACAGAGCATCAACAACAAAAAAGTTAGGTTAGACCACATTATTTTACATTTTTGTTTGTAAAGGTACCGGCTATACTGACAAGATATACTCGCCCAGCCCTAGTCGAGATCTAGTCTTATATGTTGTGTAACTCAGCACACTGCACATGTTAAAGCAGATCATTACTATTACATGCTTTACAACACGGATGTTTTTGGAGTAATACTATGATCTGCACATTCAGTTAGTGCTTTGGTGTCTCTGTACCTTCTGGAGCATTATAGCAATAAATGTGTTTTGTGCTTTTGTAAACAAATAGTGGGAATAACTTAATTTATGTGAATCAGTCCTAATGATGATTTTGTGTACTTTTTGTCTGTC
This sequence comes from Enteromius paludinosus, assembly GCA_032361165.1. Taxonomy (NCBI): domain Eukaryota; kingdom Metazoa; phylum Chordata; class Actinopteri; order Cypriniformes; family Cyprinidae; genus Enteromius; species Enteromius paludinosus. Next base: position 14,894,123 of record JAUMHQ010000094.1, on the reverse strand, counting down.
CAGAGATGGTTCACTCGAGCAGGTCTAATCTGCACAGAGCTCATAGTGAGGAGAACCCAAGTACCAGCAGCCCCCGTGGACGGTCAGCACAAATCTCTGTTTTCCACATTCTTAATCACTGATTATTTATTTTATAGTGTCTGCTTCTCCTGTGTCATGTCTTTCTAATTGTCCTGTTAAACACAGCCATGTTTTTCTGTGCATGATATCTTAAATGGGCTGAAGCATCACAAATTGGTATTAGGGGTTAGTGCTATGACAGCTATTTTTGAGTAATCATGTGAATTAAATACACTGCAATTTTATAATTTTTTTGATTATTATATGGAATCAACACCAGAACCAGAATCGTAGCTGTTGAAAAACAGTGTTAAATAATAATAAAAAAATAATATTTTTTTTTAATTTAACTTGATTGTATTTATTTTCTTTTTATATATTACACAATTAAAAGCAAAAAAGACATCTACAATTAAAATAATAAAATGGTCAGTTCTAAGAGTTGCCAGACCCACAAGTACGCTCCAAATAATCATGACTTGGCAAGCAAATGTGTTACTTAAAACATTTGGTCATGAATGTTATCTAGTCATTCTAGGCCTGATTTACTAAGATCCCAAATAATAGAATTTGCTTGGGCAATCTAGCAAATCGTGTGCACCCTCCATGGGAGTGTTACAGGATGTTTACTAAAAATACTCGCCCCGTGTCCAGATAGGTTGAACATACCCATAATTAAACATATATTCACTGCGTGTGGGTTTACAGAGGGATGACAGGAAATGCTCAGAATAACGGTCACACAGTGACAACACTGCGCCTTATATGATCTCACCTATATTTTCAGAATTTCAAGTCATTCTGTGGGTCCTTGTGGAGGTTCTCCTGTGGACATCAGTGGAGCTGTTCTCACAAATGGAGAACTGAATGGAGAAGCTGTGGACAATGATGCATGCTGCCGCAGCTCAAGGACAACCATCGACAGCCTGAGCGGTGCTGGTCAGACACCACACACACACACACACACACTTTACAAACATGCAAACTCATTCAGGCCGCTGTGGATTATGATCATAACATAATGTTGTCGAGATGAGCATGCATCGCAGTTCACAAAGGTGCTTCCATTTTGACAAAATGTAAGGACAGTAAGAATTGTTGTGCTTTTAAAAGTAAGTGCATTTACTCTTTATTTCCGTGTTCAAAAATCACCACTTTTGTAGTACTGCTCTCGCTGCTTGTGTTATATAGATTATCGTATGATATAAATATGAGACACAAACTCATACAGGGGCATTTTTGTCCCAACTTCTTGAGGAACTGCATTCATGGATTTGTTGCCCTACATCATATTGTGAACGGTCAACTGTGTGTAATGTAAGATGAATTACAGGTCTGAGGGCAGGGCTAGTGCGGTAACTGCATTCAAATATTTGAATTGTGTTTTTAGAACTACTTAAAGTAACGTGTTAGACTGACAGCCCCTAGACATAATATATACATATTGTCCTGCTTAGGCCCTAGTAAACACTCGATCAATCAATATGTGCTTTATTGGCATGACAATTGTTACAATGTATTGCCAAAGCAGTATTTACATTGAATCTCTTTGAGTGGTCAGTTTTGGTATGATGGTGAATTTTTTGCTGGTCTTTGTTCAGGTAAAGGTGATGCGCCTGCCAATGGCTCACCCTCCCTGAGCTCCACCCCCTCTGCTGAGATAGACAGTTCTGGCCCGCCGGCAGCCTCCGAGTCCCCGTCCTCCACCGACCAGAGCAGCACAGCCACAGAGACTCAGACCAGTGATGCACTGCCTGCTGGGTACGGCACAGAGCTGTGGCTGAATTCAGACATCAGCACATGTTGTATCGGTTTGCTTAGTGTTATTTGTCTCTTTTAGATGGGAACAGCGAATTCTCCCTCATGGACGAGTCTACTATGTGGATCACAACACAAAGACCACCACATGGGAGAGACCCCTCCCTCCAGGGTGTGTGTATGTCTTTATCATGTGTTTGTGTTTATGATGTTTATGAACAACACATTCTCACTCCCAGCTCCTTACATATTGACGCTTGGTCAGGTCACTTTTCGACGTAAAAGGTCCTTTTTTGTAGTTGTTTGTCTAAATTAGGTCTCCATGCATTTGTAAAAAATAGAAATAATTGTATATAAATGTATACTTTCGTTGGATCTCCTTACCCCAACCCTATGCTAAACCGAACCAATTCTGAACAATATCACATATCTTTAAAAAAAAAATGTAACGCTTAGATGGAGTGATTCTCATTGGAAGTCATGAACTGTAAAAACCATGTGATAATATGGTGTCCAATAGTGTTTTGATGAATAAATGGTTGCTGTTGCACTTATATTTCTAATTTATGATTAATTGTAAGAATTTGACTTAAAATATGATATATATATATATATATATATATACATCTAATAAGGTTACTGAATCTGATATTACTTGGTCTATATGTAATCTTTTCTCAGTTTATTTGCTAGAAAATGAATGATAGCATATTTCATGTTATTTCTGAAGGATCAAACCCCACAGTGTATATAAGCTATGTGACTGGACAGATAAGGTACCGTTTCGCTAAAATGAATTAATATTTTGTGAAGCTGCACTTTGTAATGTATAATTTTTCCTCTCTTCTTCTAACAGAAATTACGTTTGAAGTAATCAGGCATAGGTGTTTTATTATTTTTATCGAAAGCGTTCAATACCGTTTTATTACGTTTAAGTCCTTATTCTTTTTGCCATCTTTTGGAAATGCTGATTTGAGATCATGCTTTCAGTACCAGTAGCTTTTTTTTTTTTTTTTTTTATGAATAGATGATATTTACTTAAGAAAAAATTCAGCATGCATTGGCTGGCGCTGGTGTTAATCCATGTTTGGTGTGTTTTGTAGCTGGGAGAAGCGCGTGGATCAGCGTGGCAGGTTCTACTACGTGGATCACAACACCAGAACCACCACGTGGCAGCGGCCCACAGCGGAGTCTGTGCGCAACTATGAGCAGTGGCAGTCTCAGCGCAATCAGCTGCAGGGAGCCATGCAGCAGTTTAACCAGAGATACCTCTACCAGGTCAACATACTTTATTCTCCTCCTCAACAAAGCTCCTTTGACTGACGCATGTCTTTTACCAGGTCCCATATTCACAAAACATTTTATCTCACCACTAAGAGCTGACACAAACCTTTATTAGGCTTATTAACTATGCACACAGTGATTGGCTGATAGGGTAGGGGTCTCTGTCAGAGATTTATTCATAGAAATATTGAGCACAATATTATGTTGCCATATTCAAATAAAGCTATTAAAATAAAAAAGTCAGTTGCTACATGCAAATAAAGATGTTAAAATCTGAAATATGTTCAGCTAATTGTCAGGCTCTTACATGTGTGCTTCTTGTAAACAATTAGCGCATATGTATATGAGCAGCCTTTTAAATTAAAGAGTAGAATAATCATGGCTGATAAAGAGACAAGAACAGCTGTTACTTCTTGCCCGACTTGTTAATGAAAACAAGGATATAAACAAAGGAAAATCTGGAGTTGGGATAACCTCCAAAACCAAAGGTATATACTTTTTTAAAAACTCATTATTGTCAAATGTTTCTAAATTGTTTATATTCTGAGGCAGATTACAGGCAACAGCCGCTTTAGGATAGTTGTGAATTGGTCTAGTGACTTCACTACTCCTAACATGATTTAGGAGCTAGTTTTAGTTCTATAACACTTAGTAAAATACTCTTAGAGCAAAAATGTTGTCCTAATTAGGATTGACACCCATTATATTTAAGATTTTCTCCTAAATCTGTGAGTTATGAGCTTTTGTCTCAAGATGTCTTGTGAATATGGGCCCAGTTCTTTACACCTTCACTTTGGCTAGAAGTCTATTTTTTTGAAAATATTATTAAACTGTAACATAACTTTGGCAAAGCTGAATTTTCAGCGATATTACTCCAGTCTTCAGTGAGGCATGATCCTTTAGAAATCATTCTAATATGCTGTCAACATTGATGACATTGATAATGTTTACTGAGCAGCACTGAAAACAGTTGCCCAATATTTTTCTGGAAAATGTGACTTTTTTTTAAGGATTCCTTGATTATTAAAAAATGTAAAAAGACCAGTGTTTATTTGAAAAAGAAACATTATAAAAGTTTACTGTCACTTCCATTTAATGCATCCTTGAGAATTACTAAAACCATGCATCCTGGTTTCCAGAAGAAAAAAAACCCAATAAGATGACATTGACAGCACAACTTCTTAACACTGATAATAGTTAGTATCACTGTGATTTCTGAAGGATCATGTGAATACTGGAATAATATTTGCTGAAAATTACATTTCACGGGAATAACACCTATTATGTGAATTTACATTTACATTCTATTATTTCTTTTTATGCATTGACATGGTTTACATAACCAATGATGTGATTCTGTTGAATTATTTTGATCACCAACTGATTTCGGAACACTTGCAATTTCTCTCATCATAAAACAACAAAGCACAGATATGTGTAAAGGGTTTGTGAGAGATTAATTTATGGGTGATTCATTTGCTATACTGAATGCGATATTGTGTAGCTCGTAGGCTCTGTGTCTAATCAAGGAATTGGCTTTGCTGATGAGATGTGCATTATACCGTTTGATGTATTTCCCAACTCTACAGTATACAGCGTGGAGTAACAATACTTGCATTTCTCTAAAGGATCTTTTCATACATGATCTCTAAACTGTATTTACCAGTAAGTTTCTGGAAATGTCTGCGTATGAGCACTTCCAGTATAATAATGTAGCATTTAGTTTTATCAGTGTGATATTAATGGTATTATGGACCATCAATCAGAGTAAAGACTTGACTCGAATGATAAGCATACAGGCATCTTGAATTTACATTTACTGGATGTTTATCTCTGCTGTCATTGCTACTCTTGTGAAAAGTGCCTATATATTTATATCAGCAGTGAGGTGGCAAAATTGGCTTTTTGAACGATGGAGCTCACAGCTCACACATATATATATCTCACTCTGTCCTCTGATTACTCTGCTGTGGGAGTAATCCTTTGGAAAAACATCAAAGTTCAGGTTT
>JAUMHQ010000094.1:14870494-14881397 GCA_032361165.1 Enteromius paludinosus | reverse complement strand
AGAAAATGTAAACTTTTTATGCAGTGCATATTTATTACATAACCGCTGTGTGCATAACATCATTTTTATATTGTTTTGTCTAAATTTGTTTCAACAAAATAACAACAAACCTTATTTCTACAGCATGTATTAATTTTAGTCAATGTACATTTTTTTGGTTTAGAGTCAAAAGTTGTATCTCCTAACAGTTTTTAATGCATTCTGAACTAGCATAAACTGTATTTTTATGAACAAAGGTTAATAAAAGCTGTCAAAGTTTAGCTCATAATAAATTTCTGACCGTCCTGCCTAATAACACTGAAAACATGCTGAAAACATTACTAAATTCCATTTCTTTCCCTCAGAAAAACGCCAGGACAACGGAAGAGTGTACTATGTCAATCACAACACACGAACCACGCAGTGGGAGGACCCTCGAACCCAAGGGTAATCATGTCCTCCAGTCACATGACCCATGCGGTCCATAGTAGATGATGATTGCGTGTCGTCTTTAAATGTCAATTTACCAGTGTTGGGGAAGCTACTTTGAAAGTGCAAAGCTACAAGCTGCACATACTTGAGCTCCACAAGTTACTAATCAAAAGATAACTGACAACCTTAAATCTAAGTGCAGAACATGACTCAAGGCAAGCAGTGATGTTTCTCAGACGTTTAATTTTATTTTCAACTGGCGATGAATTATGTCACGGAATGTGCCAAAAAAAGCTGCAGTGCAACTTAACAGAAAAGCGTGTGGGAGCTGGCTAAAATTGGCAGTTTTAATCTGATTGGCTGATGGGCCTGCTGTCCCAGTATGTGTGTTCACCGTCCGCTTGGAGACCAAGTCCTGTCAAAATAAGCGGTTCTGCTTACAGCTCTCAGAATCTAGTCACTGGATATCCACTAGCATATGGCGCTTGTTACTGCGTGAGAAAACTCAGTCAGAGGGCCACTTCCTTTCTAAAAGGTTTTTTTTTTTTCCTTTCAGTGTCTAGCATGCTTTTTATGCCTTAGTAGGGCTTGTGACGGTGAGGAAATTTTCCCACTGGTTAATCGACATGTGATAACACTGGTAATGACCAGGTGGAGGAAGGAGGGTAGTTTGCTTGAGTTTTCCCTCTTTCCCTTGCTTTTCTTTTTTCAAAACAGTACAATGACCAACGCGCTTGTATTGAACAAACAAATAAAAATACACCATGCTATTGGCCAAATATAAAATGACTAGTATTTTCAAACGATTTATAGTGATTAGCCGTGTCCAAAATAAATGTTTACTTATTATATGTGTGTGTTCTGTGTATATTTATTATGTATATATAAATACACACATATGCAGTATATATTTAGAAAGTTTGTACATGTCTATAATTATATTAATATAGTTTATATTATAAATTATTATATTTAATAAAAATGAGTGCTGTAAAATGATTAATTACGATTAATCGCAACAAAAATAGGTTTACTTATGTGTGCTGTGTATATTTATGTATGTATAAATACACACACATGCATATATATTTCTGAAAAATTTTGTATATGCATTAAATGTGCTTATTTCTAATATAAATTATATAAATGTGTGTATGTATATATATATATACGTATGTGTAAACATATATTATGTAAACAAAAACATTTATTTTGGCATTGATTAATTGTTTGACAAAACTAAAAGTAACATAACTTAACTATGAAAAACTGAAAATCAGCAAACACAGTGGACTTAGATAAGATACAAATGTCTAAAAACTTTCAAAATCACCTGAGATAAACTGTAAAAGTCAACAGGTTTGAACAAAATACCGAATCATTTAAAAAAATCTTAACACAGGCTATCGCAGCAAGCCTAATGCCCAGCTCTCTCTGTAAAACTGCGGGGAAAGATGCGTTATTTTAAGGTCAACCATACACTCTCAGACTCATTCTTTGTTTGCTCATTTTTCTTTTTGCATTGTTTATTTGTTCATTGCGCTTTGGGTGTTCCTGAAGCAGGTCATGTTATATAGTGTTAAGCGTCCAGCGGGGTGCGCTGCTCTCACTGCCCTCCTTTTTGCAGGATGATCCAGGAGCCGCCCCTGCTGCCCGGCTGGGAGATGAAGTACACGGCAGAGGGGGTGCGATACTTTGTGGACCACAATTCTCGCACCACCACCTTTAAAGACCCCCGGCCAGGCTTTGAGTCAGGGTAAAGATCACACACGCTGTAGCTCTGAGTGAATGTGAAGGCAGGAGACTGTATGGTAACCGGTTTACCACAGCTCTCCTGTTTGTGGAAGGTCTAGACCCACTTACATGAGTATCTTAGTATCTAGACAGCATACGGTCGATGCAGTGTAGGTGTCTGACTTCATATACTGTCAAATTGTGAAATATTATTTCAGTTGAAAAGAACTTTGTTTTTATTTTTTTAATATTTTACATTGTAATTTATTTCTGTGATCAAAACTGAATTTTCAGCATCATAACTTTAATCTTCAGTGTCACATGATCATGATTCAGAAATCATTCTTATATGCTTATTTGCTGTTCAATAACTGTTTGGGGTTAGCAAAAAAGTACGGAAATAAATACTTTTATTCAGCAATGATGCATTTAATTAATTGAAAGTGACAGTAAAGACATGCATGATACCAAAGATTTCTATTTCAAATAAATGCTAATTTTTAATGTTTGAAGCATTTAATGCTATACATTAAATCAAAAGCAGCAAAATAAACTAAAATAATAATTTACAAAGTAACAAGCAACTTAATGTACATTAATAATGAGCAAATTATCATATTAGAAATATTTCTGAAGGATCATGTGACAGACATCTATGCTGGCCATTACAGCAATACATTTTATTTCAAAATAGAAAACTTTTTGAATTGTAATAATATTTCACTGTTTTCTGTTTGTACTGTAAGTATTGGTGAACAGAAGAGACTTTGTTAAAAACATTACATAATCCTAATTATTCCCAGCTTTTGAATGTTCATGTATAATTTGCTTATACTTTATATCCTCTCGCAGTTTTTTTTTCTTCCCTTGCTTCTCTCAGTTGTTTCCTTCATACATCATTTTGCTGTCTCATTCCTCAGTTTCCCTCTTTATAAAGTGAGATGTGCAGCTCAACACCATAAAAAAAAAATACTAACACTAACTTCTCTAATCTTTTTGTATTCTATCCATTTTTTTCTTTTTATTTATTATACAGTTAACAAAATCAAAAAAGCCTCTAACTAGCTGGTCTTAAGACTTGCATATCATTGCTCTTTTGTTGATTTTAATTGCTTCCATTGTCCTCATTTGGATAAAAGTGTCTGCTAAATGACTAAATGTAAATGTAGGATGACCTGTAAGTTACACTGCTTTCTCTGATCTGTGTCACTTGTTCATGGACCTGTTTATGGAAGCGGTGACTTTATTCTGCTGTGTGTAAAGTATGTCCTGTATTCATGGCCTCTGAATGTTCTCTTCGTGCTCTGTTCGCTGTTTAGCTCCAGACAGGGCGGCTCTCCAGGAGCATACGACCGCAGCTTCAGGTGGAAATATCACCAGTTCCGCTTCTTGTGTCATGTGAGTTGTTCAGATGGCTCTAGGTCTTGGTTTTTTTTGTCATTTAGCATTAGCAAGTTAAAGCATGGCCTGCTATTTCTTCTCTCTCCATGCAGTCCAATGCACTGCCGAGTCATGTGAAGATCTCCGTGTCCCGACAGACTCTGTTTGAGGACTCATTTCAGCAGGTGAGTATAACAACAAACCAAACTGGTCCCCAAATTATGGATGTCTTCATTTAAGGTCAGGATGATAACTATAATTATAATGACAGCTGTTTTCATAATTCTTTTAGTTCTGTGAGAGCAGGGAAGTCCACATCACAGCTATAACAAAAACACCACAGAGGAACAATATTTATCATTGTCCACTGGGGTGGATGCTCATTTTTCTGGATTCTGTTTTGTTCCATTTCTTTTTTTCTTTTTTTTCTTCTCTATTTTGACTCTTTTAATGGTTAAATAAAATTTGATTTATTAAAAAAACTGATTGAAATCATGAAATGTACACAACGTAACAGAAAGTTTGTTAAAGTTTAGCTAAAATTGTCATTTTAATAAGCGATGATTTAATTTTCAAGTTTAGTTTTAATGGTTTCATTTACTTGTAATTATCAAAAACATCTCTAAATAATTGAATTAAATTCTGAAAAAATTCCGTCACATTCCGTGATCACTAAATTACATTTTATGACCAATTTCCACATTACAGAAATCATAGGGCCATATTTATATTTATCATTCTTGGTGTGAACATTTTCTTTTTGCTGACACACCTTTATAAAGAGAATGGTGTGTTGTTTCCTCTCAGATCATGAACATGAAGCCCTATGACCTCCGCCGGAGGCTCTACATCATCATGAGAGGAGAGGAGGGCCTGGATTACGGAGGAATAGCCAGGCAAGTTCAGTGTGAGCTCCTGTGGCGTCTCGTTGTGCGTCAGTGTTTCTGGTTTGGGGGTGGCTGTGGTGTGCCTTTGCTCGTTGGTGTCTGGAGCTCGTAGTTGTCTTCCTGTGTCTCTGTCTGTCTCCTGTGTCCTGTCAGTGGTTTTACCCTATGGTAGGTTACGTCATGCTGTTCTACCACAGGGTAGAACCACGGACCGGATGTCTGGAGGTGTCTGCGTCGACCAAGCTACCCCCACCCCCAATCATCCTTTGCCCCTAAAGCTTCTGTCCAAACACCCCTGGGTCAAAGGTCAGGGCTTGGGTTCTGCTGTTCTGCTTATGATTTAATGTGTTTGTGCTGTCTTCATCTTCATCACTTCATGTTGCACCTGCATTGTTTTTTACAAACAAAATGAGCTGAAACTACACTTTTGGTGTCCATGAATTTCTTTAAGCCTTATATAGTAGAAGTGAGTACTGTCCATCAAATGGTGTTTTATTTTTATTCATTTAAAATTGTATTCGACAAAATGTTCCCTTCTGACCCTGGACCACAAAAGGGTCAAGTTTTTTACTGAGATTTATACATCATCTGAAAGCTGAATAAATAAGCTTTCCATTGATGTGTGGTTTTGTTGGGATAGGACAATATACTGTATGAAAATCTGGAATCTGAGGGTGCAAAAAAAATCACCTTTAAAGTTGTCCAATGAAAGTTCTTAGCAATGCTTTTTACTAATCAAAAAAGTTTTGCTATATTTATAGTAATTTACAAAATATCTTCAAGGAACATTATCTTCATTTAATATTCAAATGATTTATCCTAAAGAAAACGGCATAGTTCTGACCCATACAATGTATTGTTGGCTATTGCTACAAATATACCTGTGCTACTCATGACTGCTTTTGTGCTCCAGGGTCACGTGTGTGTGTGTGTGTGTGTGTGTTTTTCTGTAAATTTGTTTTTATTAGCGTCCCTCTCAAGTGACTCACAGAATGATTGTGCCTTTCTTTACAAAACTGAAATTGATAAAAACGCTAATGTTATTTAATGAATCCGTCGGAGTGAATAGACAAAATGTGTCCAGCATGAATAGATATACTGTGTAGCTGCCCAGGATGCATCTCATGTAGGACGTAGAGCTGCATGTGGGCTAATTAATGAAGAGAAAGTTAAGTTAGAATGTGAATAATATATATATCTGAATGGGTATTTCCTGTGTTGTTATCAACTTACGTGAACTTTCTGTTTTGTCTCATTACTCTCATAAGTAGTTGTCTTTTGTAAAGAAACTGGCTTCTGTCAGGCCTCCAAACAATGAAATGTTCCTTTTTACTGTAGACACCTGTTGAATATTTTCATGAATCTTTCCAAATTTATACTAATAAACAATATACTGATTTGTAAGTTTGTACCAAGTTAATTTATTTTTACGTAATCTGCCAACACAGTTTATCATTCGGTCATATTGGGATATTTAAGTGAATGTATGGTCATCTTGTGATGTTACTGACGTTAAGTTTTGTATCTCTGTCTGTAGGGAGTGGTTTTTCCTGCTGTCTCATGAGGTGTTGAACCCCATGTACTGTCTGTTTGAGTATGCCGGTAAAAACAACTACTGTCTACAGATTAACCCTGCTTCTTCCATCAACCCTGACCACCTCACCTACTTCCGCTTCATCGGCCGCTTCATTGCCATGGTGAGACCACCTTAAGACTCGTAGCTCCCCCTGACATCAAAGTATATTGTGCTCTTGTTTTCTGTACATCTGTGTCTGTGGTTGGATGTGAACCTCATGACATGAGAATGAAATCATTGAGTTTTGATATAGTGACTTTTCTTATACAGTGTTTACACTGTTCAGGTAGTAGTAATCAATTACTTTTTTAGAGTAACTTACCCTACACTGGTCTTACAGCTGAGATCTGGACGGAACACAGTAATTCAGAATATCATAGAGATTATCTATGCCGTGTGTTACATTTTTTTCCTCAGCCCTTGTGTTTCTGCTGTTTTGTGCAACAATATGCACACGGTCCATTTCATGTGAAAATTAGACTGAATTTACTCATATACTTATAAACCTTTATAATAGGTTCCAACAGTACAGCTGAATTTCCCCAATGACTCCTGAATCTAGGCTTGATACCATTCAAGCACATTTAAAAAGACATGCTCATAATAGCCAACAGTTCACCCTCCAGCCATGATGTCATACTATATTTTTGGAGAACTGAAAACAGATTCATCCTTCTTCGTATTAGGTCATTCATGCTGAAATCAAAAAAAAAGTGTTGATTATAAGTTTAAACAGGATTGGATGATTATTTTCTTCATGGTTAATTATCCATGACTGATCAATTGATGATTCACTGGCTGATGCGTGGATTTGCTCTTAAAATTAATTAAACTCTAAATTCTAATCTAAAATAATCATACAAATTTTGATCAATAAGCAAAATCCTTTTAAAATTAAATTTTGGATACCATGGAACATTGTAGGAGGTTATAATCCCAGGAGTATGTAATTAAATCATATAGAAAAGACTGGGAAAGACAAGAACTGCTATTATTTGTTTTATGACCGTTGACCTGTGATGGGCTTTCTGCAGGCGCTGTATCATGGGAAGTTCATTGACACGGGCTTCACTCTGCCCTTCTACAAGCGCATGCTTAACAAGAAACCCACCCTGAAAGACCTGGAGTCCATCGACCCTGAGTTTTACAACTCCATCATGTGGGTCAAGTGAGTATCCAGACTGCAGCCTGCACTCGCTGATGTCCATCCAAACAAACACCACACTGATGCTGATGTGCGTTCACAGAGAGAATGATCTGGAGGAGTGCGGCGTGGAGCTGTACTTTTCTCAGGACATGGAGATTTTGGGAAAGGTGACATCACACCAGCTGAAGAACGATGGAGAAAATGAACTGGTCACACATGACAACAAGGAGGAGTACATTAGGTACAGCTGATGGTTCCATATGCTCTTTATTATCACTCTTGCGTTACTTTGATGTCTTACGCCATCACATCAGTCCCTGCAGTGCCGCTTCAAATTGAACACACCTAGTGATGTAGCATCCAGGGCAGTGCTAAACGGGCAGTGATATAGAGGCAGGCGTTGATTATCATCTGTGGAGGCGGTGTTTATCCACACTATTACTTCCAGAGTTGTACAATCCACAATATGTTTTTTAGGTAGACTGCATTTAGTATAAGCTGTTTGAGACATTTCTCAAACTTACAGGGTGCTTTTAATACTGTTACCTTTTACACTGTATGTAAAAAGATTAAGGTAGTTTTGGTTTCTCAGTTCATGACCCATTTAAAATGTATTGTTCCTTTAACACAGTGATTTTAATCTGGCTGTGTGTTTGTCTGTCCTGTCCTGTCTAGTCTTCTCACTGACTGGCGTTTCACACGCGGGGTGGAAGAGCAAACCAAAGCCTTCCTGGATGGCTTCAATGAAGTTGTGCCTCTGGAGTGGTTGCGTTATTTTGATGAGAAAGAGCTTGAGGTGGGTGTTTTAGTATTTTTAGCAAGGACTTGGCATAAAGTGTCATTAAAAAAACATTGTCTATATAGAGGCACAAAAATGCTGCGGAACGGAAGTGAATAATTCTGGTTTTGGGCTGGGTGGTTAAGTTTGGGCTTGTTTTAGGCGTTCTGATGTGATCTTTATCAGGTTAAGTGGTGTGTGATTGTTTCTTGTTCCAGCTCATGTTGTGTGGGATGCAGGAAATCGATCTGAACGACTGGCAAAAGAACACCATCTATCGGCACTATACCAAAAACAGCAAGCAGATCCACTGGTTCTGGCAGGTAATTCACCTTCATCTTCAGTTTCAGCTGTTTTATGCAATCACAGCTACTGAGTCCGTCGGTCTCTTTTTAATATATACTATATATTTCATTGTGTGTGTCACACAGGTTGTAAAGGAAATGGACAATGAAAAGAGAATTCGCCTCCTGCAGTTTGTCACAGGGACTTGTCGCTTGCCGGTTGGAGGCTTTGCAGAACTGATAGGTATATAGTAATATATTGTGTAGAGTTATAATATCAGTTATAATGTATCATAGAGACAGCAGATCCATGCATCATATAGTACAGTATGGAATCACTGCATGCTATCTATTTTATATACAGTTGTTAAAGGCTTATGCTGCATATATATAATATGGCTATATGGTTATTTTACAGAAATGAACCTGTGAATATAAACAAATTTATATAGCATTAATGTAAAGTATAATTATATTTTTAAATGCCCTTGTTCACTTGATAAATATGAGTCTAAACATTAGAAGTGTTTACAGGCACAATATAGATATGGCCAAATGGAACTATATTGTTGATAAAATAACATACAGAAATAACATATATATATATATATTTTTTTTTTTGTATGCATATTTGTGACATTCATTTAACAATAACTGTTGGATGTTAAACTCATTTGAAATTAAAATTTCACACATTATGGTTTGTAGTAAATGATAAACTGATAAAAAAGTAACTACATTTTTTGTTGAATTGTGTTAAGCAGATCTTCACATGTGATCTGAGCTCTATCCTCGCTCTACATATTCAGTGTCTATTACATAGATATGTAAATGGTTTTATAAGTTCCTCTTTTGCTGATCTTGTTTTTAGGAAGTAATGGGCCACAAAAGTTCTGCATTGATAAAGTGGGGAAGGAAACTTGGCTGCCTAGAAGTCACACCTGGTGAGGCTCTGAATCCCAAAGACAGTACAAAATAACTATTTTCACAAAAGTGTGTTTTTACTTATTTGTCACCTCCTGCTTTACAATTTCAGCTTTAATCGTCTGGATCTGCCACCCTATAAGAACCTGGAGCAGCTCAGAGAAAAACTTCTGTTTGCTATCGAGGAAACCGAGGGATTCGGACAAGAGTGACTAGGCTAACTATATCTCAGCATGAAAGGGAAAGGACCAGCAAAATAATAATTTTTTTTTGAATAGGCCATTAATATGGACTGAATGAACAAACTGTTGATTAGACTAGCAGCAGATTTACAATTCAAACACTAGTTCAGAAACTCACCTCATTTATTCACCCCCACGTCATTCCAGACTGAGGCACTGTTATTGTTCTGTGCAACACAAAGCAAGTGTTTTTAAAAAAGAAATACATAAAGATTCTTCACACTTTAATGTTTGTCTTCCACTGAATAAATGACAGCATGCTGGTATGTAATGACATGAGGATGAGAAGAAAAATGTAAAAAAATAAAATTTAGGTTAACTGTAGCGCTGAGACACTGATGGACCAAAAGCAGATCAATGATTTGTTTGAATGTAATATTTCATTTGGTAAATTCAGGGGATGATGATTTCACCGTACATTACTATGCAGAGAAAGCAATGCAAATTGACACAGTTCACAGCATAATGTCATTAATCAGATTTGTAAATCGAGTCAAAATGAATTCCCTGAATTGCCTGAATCAAAATGTAATCCATCCTGATTTTCCAGTGTGAGGTGAAATTCTCAAATTCTTTTCTTCTAACTCTGCATCCAGTACAACTATATTACTACTACTAAAAGAACGCGCAGCACATCTTCAGTTGCAGAGGTCATGGGCCGCAGTGCTGGGGCTCGTGTGTCGTATCGGTGTGTTCATGGACTAGAAGAGCACTGAGAGAACAGAGACAATTGTTTTAAAGAGACTGAACAGAAGTGATTTTAATATTTTTTTGACTTTTTTGTTCATTGATTTTAATATTTTGTGACATGCCATGCAACACTGTATATAGTTGAAATAAAATCCAGTCATGGACTGTTGCTTTAGTCCCTAATACTTCTGTCATGACTACCATCTGAACAAGCATTGATTTCTTTTTTTACTTTATTTCTTTCTTTCTTTTTTTATAGTTTTATTAATTTTTAAAAACATGTTCACAACAACAAGTGGGTACGGAAAGTATTCAGACCCCCTTACATTTTTCATTCTTTGTTATATTGCAGCCATTATTTAAGTTCATTTTGTTTCCTCATTAATGTACACGCAGCACCCCATATTGACAGAAAAACAGAACTGTTGACATTTTTGCAGATTTATTTAAAAAGAAAAACTGAAATATCACATGGTCTTCAGTATTCAGACCCTTTGCTTAGTATTTAGTAGAAGCACCCTTTTGATCTAATACAGCCATGAGTGTTTTTGGGAAAGATGCAACAAGTTTTTCACACCTGGATTTGGGGATCCTCTGCTATTCCCACTTGCAGATCCACTCTGCCATAAAGCCCTGACTGTTGGCTGCAGTGATGGTTGACTTTCTACAACTTTCTCTCATCTCCCGACTGCATGTCTGGAGATCAGCCACAGTGTTCTTCTCCCCCAATAGCTCTGTTTGGCTGTACAGCCAGCTCTAGGAAGGTTTCTGGTTGTCCCAAACGTCTTCCATTTAAGGATTATGGAGGCCACTGTGCTCTTAGGAACCTTAAGTGCAGCAGAATTTGTTT
>JAUMHQ010000094.1:14822730-14834877 GCA_032361165.1 Enteromius paludinosus | reverse complement strand
CTAGATTAATCTAGATTAAAAAAATTAATCTATGCCCACCCCTAATATATATATATATATATATATATATATATATTTTTTTTTATATACATTTTTTCTTATACTAAAATGATAACATTGTTCTGCTAAAAAACCACATGACAGGAAATTGTTTCTTGTGCTTTTTAGTTTGTGGCTGCAGCCTCTCACAGGCACATATTGGACACATTAAGTGATTTATTTATTTATTTTTACTTCCTGACATCTGTGCATTCCAAGATGCTACGTTTAGGTTTGATTTTATCACATGGTGTTTCATTTCCTTGACCGTTTCCTACTTATCTGCCGGGCTTCTGGGAAACCATCAAGTTTGCCTGGATTCAGTATGTCAGCGTCCTGCTCATCTTTCTTTGGGTTTTCCAGCACATCCAAACATTTGTCTTTCAAAACCAAGTTTTACCAACAACCACAGTACAGCCATTCAAAGAGCACAGCTCCTGAGATATTCTATTTATATTTTTGGATTTTTTGTTTTGTAGTAGAATTATCAGGACATTGAGATCTAGTGTTTGCTACAGTGCTTTACTTCTGTGTACATAGTTGTCTTTGTTTAGTTCAAGTACATTCATAAGGGATTCCCACCAGGATGCTTGTGGAGTCGCCTGGTTTTTCTGGTTTGAAAGCACTTCTGCCACTAGTTCTGCCGTGTACAGTGCAAAATATTTCTTATAGACTGATAGTAGATGTATTTCAAGCCAAAACTTTACACAAGCTTCTGATAAACTGAGGTTGGATAAAATGGCGTCAAAGATGCTAATGTTTTCAAACCCACAGAAACCACAAAAATTCCTCAAGGTGTTTGCTTTAGAATTTTTTTTTTTATCTATTTCTGTTTCCTCTTGGAGCATGACTAATGCTTGATGTCTAATCAGTGCTGTGAGTCACTTACATTTCACAATATTAGCATGGTGTTTTGTTACATGTTTGGAGTTTGGGAATTTCATGTTTCCGTTTGACAATAAATAATGTCATAAACATCCTCTGGAAAATCATTGTCTGTGGGAAAACAAAATCTAACTCGATTAAAACCAGACACAATCACATCATATGTTTGCTAATTATTATCTTGTCTTCGTCTCAGTTGGCTGCACAGATAAATATATCTAATACTAAGCTAGCTGCTGTTTTCTCTACGTCCACCTGTGACATCAAGCACAGGAAGTTTGGCACAATGGACAGGATACAGATGCAATCTTTTCCTGTTTCATTCATTCCTGTTGTGAAAGCACAGTGCTTATGGTGCTCTTTCTGATTCTGCGAATTTACTTTTATATCATACGTAAATTTAATTGGCGTCTATCGGTTTTTATTGAAAAAATCCGAAAAAGCCACGTTCGCTGGATAGCAATGTGTGTCTTTTCACAGTAATTTAAGTATGCAGAGTAATACCCGTTGTAGATAAGCTTGGTATTATTCCTAAGACAGAGGACTAGGAGACAGCGTCTACTCTGAGAAGATCGTGTCATCTTACAGAAGGCTCCTGGCTGTGTCCCCACCCACCGCTTGCCAATCACTCTTAAAGGCCACGTCTCAAAGTTTTTTCACATGCAGAGTTTTACAGCACAAACCTTTCATACCTGACTGCGAACGCGTTGCTTAGCAGGAGGTAAGACACGCTTTAGGAACACGTAGCGTCTGCTATAGACACACAGTATAACATTAATATATGTATTTGTCGGGGTGACTCCTAAAATGATCTGTTTGTGTCTGTGACTTTTTCTAGGAGTCACTAAAGAGGATGGTTGTGAACAACCGATTAACGCATATTATTATTATTATTATTAAAACCCAAATTGTAGAAACATTTGAAAAGATGAATTGTTGGTTTGTCTGATGCCTTAGAGCGAATGTCAGCGTTTGGTGCGTTCGGCGTTTTTTGGGCATCCCAGCACACTGCGTGCGTTTCTGGAGTCATATGATGAGGTGTCTAATATTGTTGTCTGTCTAGTCAGCTCACTAGGTTTAGGATTATACACAGAGTAAATTGTGTGTGACGGTCTTTGCATAAAAATGTAGAAAAGCGACTTTTCACTCCGTGTTTTGTACCAGGTGGACCAGCTTAAAGGAGCACACAAGTTAAATCCGATCATATTACTCATTCATCACAGCACGTTTCGCACCTGTTTCTCTTAGTCAGGTGGGGAACGATCTTAAAGCCACAGTTCGTCTAGAACACACTAATTCCTCGTGATGATGCTTCAAATTGGTATAATATACTGTTTTTTACTTATTTATTTAGAAACGCGCTAAATTGATATGTGTGTTGGGTGAAATCTACCGATTTTTATTACCATGCAAAAGCTTTATGTGCGAAACAATCCAAATTTATTTATATGGCAGACGAGAGCGAAAACTGTGTTAGTCAATTATTGTTTTTGTTTTCTTCCTTAAACAGAATCATTATATTGCCCTTTGAAAACTTAAAGCATGACTCCTATTATAATTCCTGCTACACGTTACGCTATTGAGTTTCAAGGAAAAAGTAAAGTATTACAGGCTTGGAATGGGTTTTTAGGTGAACTGTCCCTTTAAAAGGCCGACAAGCTGCATGTTTTGAGAGTGCTCTGGAGCATTAACATTGTGCATGTTGTGTTGTTTTCAGAGAGGAGTTTTCCGTTGGTACAGTGTGCATTGCCTTTCCATTTCCATTTGCATTTCATTTAATATCTGTTCGTGCGGTATCTGGTCATAGGCCTGTTGATTTGATGTGGATAACTCGATCTGTAAAAATATCCTTTTTAGCTCAGCTGGGAAGAGTTTTCTGTTGAGTGTAGAGAAGTGTTCATGCAAGCTTCTGTTTTCTTGTTTTATTATTGGATTTCTGTATGGTTTTGTCAGTTGTAATGGGAGATTGACTGCCATCTGCTGGTTAGAGTTAGTGGGACAGGTAGTTATACAAAAAAATAAAAATATTATTCTAAATAAGTGAAGTGACGTGGAGCTCTAAAGAGACCAAAACTGAGGTGTGTGATAATCGTGATTGAGCATTGCGTTAGCAGGCTGTTTGTAACAAAATTGGAACGTAACAGATTTGATTTATGAGGGTCAAGGTACTATTCTAGCTTTATTTAAATGTATTAAATGTATGTATTGCTTTTGTACTTTAATTTGGCTCTGGGTAAGTTCCTGTCAGTTCTTGGTGTGTGCTAAAGGTAAATTCCCTTCATTCTAAAAAATAAATACAATCTCTTAACTGTATATATGAAAAAAAAAAAAAAAAAGTACATATATTTTGCATCAAAAATTTGGTCACAAACAATTGTTCACTTTTTGATTTATGAGGCAAAATATGTATTTATTAATTTATTTTTTTGTAAATCCAGTCAAGACAATTGTCAAGTATAAGCTCCATATTCTTCAATATCATATTTTGACCTAAGAAATGGAGAGATGTCACTTTAAGATTTTTGGGATTGTTAATGTTAAGAAGTTTTGTGTGATATGGTTGTTTACCATTTTATTTATTTGTTTAAAATTTTGCCATGCAAGTAGCCCAAGATAAAAATATCATTAACTACTGTTATATACCAGTCCTGTCATATGATGATTAATCGTGCTTACTCCCATCCAAAATAGGATTTTGCTGACATAAGAAAATGTGTGTGTCTATAATTGTGTATATTTATATATAGCCAAAAAATATGTGGTTTATATATTAAATATATCATATGTATACATGCATAATAAATATACACAGTACACACATATTATATGAACAAAGCAGTTATTTTGCATGTGATTGATTTCGTTTGACAACACTGATTATGTATGTATGTCTGTGCTTGCTCTCACAGGTGAATAAAGCAGGCAGTATGCTGCGGTGGAGAGTGTCGAAGCCCACTGTGCTTAGTCTGGTGTTAATCCAGGTGGCTGCAGTGATGCTTCTGTACGGCTGGTACAACCGTCCTCCATCTCCCAACACTGCTGTGTCCGAGGGCAAGGTACATGTGCTCCTGCTGTCCTCCTGGAGGTCTGGCTCCTCGTTCCTTGGCCAGGTGTTCAACCAGCACCCAGACGTCTTTTACCTGATGGAGCCTGGCTGGCACGTGTGGACCTCTATACACCAGGCCGGTGCGCGAAACCTGAGGATGGCGGTGCGCGACATGATCCGCAGCATCTTTCAGTGCGACATGTCGGTGATGGACTCGTACATGCCTCAGCCACGCAATGTCTCCAACCTGTTCATGTGGAGCCACAGCCGTGCGCTCTGCTCTCCACCTGCTTGTTTCCTCACAGCGCGTGACGAGATCAGCAAAGAGCAGGACTGCAAGCTGCACTGCGACACGCAAGGCTTGAAGCTCGCCGAGGCGGCCTGTCGGACCTACAGCCACGTGGTGCTAAAAGAGGTGCGCTTCTTCGAGCTAGAATCGCTGTATCCGCTGTTGCGTGACCCGAGCTTGGATCTGCGCATCATTCATCTGGTTCGTGACCCTCGTGCGGTTCTTCGTTCCCGCGAGCAATCGGTTAAAGCCTTGGTCAAAGACAGTGCTATCGTCCTTGAGCAGGCTAATGTCTCAGAAAAGGAGAAGTCTTCTAAGGTCTTTCAGGAGATTTGTCGCAGCCATGTGCGGATTTATGAAACCGCCACCCTAAAGCCGCCTGATTTCTTAAAGGGGCGCTATAAAATGGTGCGTTACGAGGACCTCGTTCGCAACACGCTGGCGGAGATCGAAGCCATGTACGAGTTTGTGGGTCTGGAGATGACGGAGAGTCTGCAGGAGTGGATCTACCGCATCACGCATGGGAAGGGCAAGGGAACAAAGAAGGAGGCCTTTAAGATCACCTCGCGAAACGCTGAGGACGTCTCTTTGGCATGGCGCACCACCTTACCTTTTGAGAAGGTTCATCAAATCCAGGAGGTCTGCAAAGGAGCCATGACTCTGCTGGGATATAAGACAGTGGACAGCGAGAAGGAGCAGAAGATGCTGGATTTAGACGTGCTTGTCCCACGAGAGCGCTATCAGTTCAGCTGGCTTCCCTCCAAAACCACAACCGCGAAAGTATAGAAAACATAAAGATCTTAAGTACTGTGGCATTCGCCCTTCCGTTTTGTTCTCATACAAAAGGACAGTCAAATTTGAGTATCCCATTGACCTGCAGAGAACGGGACGCTCGTCTGTTAAACGGGACGGTAGAGCAATAAAGCGCTGTTCTCTTCCTTAACACAGCTTTTAACAATGGATGCTATTTTTGAAGAAATTATGGTCCAATAATGAACTCCAAGATGTATTTATTGACACAGAAACTAGTATGGTGTTTTTGTTTACGAAAAGAACATTGCATTTCAAATTGACGTTGTAGCGGTGGGTTGAATCAGATTCCGAGTCACAGTTACGCATTGTGGTGGCAGGAAAAACACTGGTAACAAGTGGGGAGAAAATGTATTTTGCCTTTTGAATGTTCGAATAGGAACGGTTCATAACCGTTTCTGAGGGACTACGTTATTTGGTGGAGTAATGTATTTATTAATATCATTACACTTTACATTTAATCTAATACAATATTACAATAGATCTACATAATATTAACATATGCAGTTCATAGAAAACATATTGCCTTAGCCCTACAATTACAACATGGAATATTATGTAAACCTATAAAATTTACCTATAAACCTTTGCTAATGCTAGTGCATTCCCTGGTTTTACAGACAGGGCTTAAGCCAAGTCCTAGACTAAAATGTAATGCTGAGCTCTTTCAGCTAAAAGAAACTCAGAAAAAGTGATTGATCATAAAATAGATCAATGCCTCAACATGGACACCAATGAGTTGGTGAACTCATGGGAAATGAGAGAATGCAAAGTAGATTTTTCTCTAATCTAGATAAAGTCTCGGAATTTATAATAATAATCTTGAAATATAAACTCAAATTAACTTTATTTATAATAATTTATTATTATTATTGTTTATTATATCTTTAATAGACTATTTTCTGCCACCAGGTAGGCTCCGCTCACAAAAACACGTCAACACTGTTTGCAAACACAAAATTGGTCGGTGGGATGGTGTGTATATCACAAAAATGCCATTTAGTTCTCTACAGATTTACACCGACTTTGACCGCTTGAAGATGAATATCAATGTTGTTGTGACGAAAGTAGTTCCTGCTACCGGAGACCCACTGTTCCACAGAGTTTGGTTACAAACCCAATCAAACACACCTGAAGCAGCTCACCAAGGGCCCCCGGAGCAGGACTCTAGACCTGGGAAGTAGTTCATATTTGATTGTTTGTGTAGATGTTATGCTAGAGTTTTGTTAGCTTTAGACTTGGGGCCTGTTTCATGAAACGAGCTTACCAAATAAGGCAGGCATTTAGTTAGTCTGACTTATTTAACGCAAACAAACTGATAAAAATGTAAAGAATCTGGCTTATTTGATAAATATGATAAATATTTTTGTTTTATGAAACAGCCCCAGTTGTTGTCCATGTTCTTGCTGGATTTAGGCTTTAATAAGACTTGGACCAAGAAAAAGAAAATGGTTCCAGCAATCCTAAATGTGATTGGGTTTTGTTGTTTTTTTTTCTTTTCTTTTTAAAGTCACCCATCAGAACCCTTCCTGCAAGATGCTGTGAAGCACTTTGCTTAACTGAACAAATGAAGAAAGACATGCATACAACAGTGGATTAATAGGTGCAAGAGTCAAAAATAGTGCAGATTCAACGCAAATAAAAAATATCTTCCCATAATGATTATATAAGCAGGATTTCAGAGTATATAGCTCTAAAAAAGTGGTGGTGTCAAACAATGTGATTAATCACATCCAAAATACAAAAGTTTTTGTTTACATAATGTGTGTACTGTGTATATTTATGTTTATATAAATACACATGCATGTATATATAAAAAAAAGTTATGTTTATATATAAAATATTTATACTTATAATTTATATAAATACAAATAAATATATACTTGTAAATATTTTCAAACGTATGTGTTCTATGTGTGTCTTTATATATGCATAATAAACAGGACTCACACATATTATGTAAACAAAAATCCAAAATATACGTCTGATTAATCTGACAGCACTACTAAAAACATAGTTAATAAAAATAATATAACCTGCAACGAATGTACAATAAGTAAAAATTAATATAGTTATAGTATAACCGCCATTGAAATTATATAATTTCAACCAAAATTAAATAATAATTATTCCGTTTTTTTCTGGGTGAATTACTTGCAAAAAAGCAACAAAAATAATATTATTGTTGAACAATAATGTAAAACTGATTGAGTGTGTTAGTTATGGGAATACTCTAATATTGGATTTTTTATGAAGGTCTTAAGGAGACTGTTAAACAGCCTAAAGTTCGGGTTAACTATATTACTTGGAGATAAGATAGTTTATTCTGTTCATATTTATTACTCAAAAGGGCAAAAAGTGTTGTTGCTGCCAGATTATAGATCAAGAAAGGCGTATGCAGTATATCATTGCATGAGGACAAAAGTAAAACTCTTTTCTTGTGGCACTGCCCTATTTTCAAAATACAAGCCGATTCATGAGACTATCTTAACACTGTTTGACTTCGAATGTGAATTTATGTTGTCTTGAGGATATTTCATTATTGTACCTGAAAGCAAAGCAGAGATGCTTATTTTAAAATATCTATTAAACTGCTTGAGCAAGAGAGAGTCCTCTTGAAGTTCAGTGTTAGCTAAAGTCATTGAAAGAAAATCAACTTTAGGTACGCTAATGTTCTGGTTATATCCATTAGAAATGAAAGTAACAGACTTCTGTCGTCCTTGTGTTTATCTCCTCTTAAATATTTCAATACTTCAGTGATTTCAAGATGAAGTGATTCAGAGGTAAGATAAAAACAAAACAAATTATTTGTTGATAAAAGTGATTTAAAAAAAATTACATGCTCAAAGCTTAGAAAAGTGAAAATTTATATTTTGATTAAAGAGTGAAATTTTTGCTGTAGATCTTTTTTATTTTTTTTTAATGATGCCAAATTAATATTTTTCTTTTCCAGATGTGCTAGGCCATCACTAACCAATGCGCAAACACTGCTTTATGATTTTATGACTTGTTTGATTTAGCTTTACCCCGGATGTCAGATGTTCTGCAGTACTGTGCTACTTTGTTTGTTATTTGCATAGAACACTTTCATTATTCTTTGTACCTGTTCTGTAGAATTTCTCTATACTCTGGAATTTGAAACCTGATGTGATCAAATGTAAACTTTTTTAACACTGATTGAGTCTTTTGTAATGTTAATCGAGGTATTGCTGTTTTATGAGGTAATGTTTGATTTCAACAGAAGCTGGTATTTTATGGTGCATTGTTTGAATCACATTGATTTATATTCAACACATCATGTCAAGCAGTGTCTTGAAGCAGTTCTAGTGTACATGAAGATCAAGAGTTTCTTGTGTGACTCTAGAGAGTATATTTTGTTAATGTTGTCAGGAAGGAAGTCTGATAATGCATCCATAACAATCTATTCTGAGATTTTAGAAGTAATATCATGGTACACATTTAGCTCAATAGTATTTATGCTTGGCTTCAGTACGTCTCCTCTTGGTTTATAATTAATGTTGGTCTTTTGGTTGATTGCAACATTATGCCTCATTAATGCTTTGCCTAAATGTGTCTGTCTGTGATCAGTGTGGAGTAAACATATTTAGATACCTCACTTTTTTCTTTCTTTTTTTCACAACTGATGATTAAAACCATGCTGGAATAATAAAAGCTTTTATCTCTCTACAATAGTGCAATATTGTTTTATACCCCAGCTTATTATTTTATACAATAACAAAACTCAAGTCGCCACAGAAAGTGTCCATTTTTGCAAAGGATCATGTCCTCAAATTTCCCAAAAAGAAGGTTTTGTCAGTATCGGAAATAGCAGTCAGCATGTTGTTTCCAGCAGCTGTTTTAAGACCTACAGTGCATCTCATCTTCCACAACTACTCCAGATTCTCCAGTTCTTGTTGTGAGATGTTTTGCCCAGTCCTTTTTTCTACAAAGACACTTGCAGGTTTGGTTTCTTGGGGGATGCTTGGGTGGATATGGTCTTATCTTACATTCAACATTGCATTCAGACATGTGCAATAGGTGTTATGTCTGATTAAACAAGAATAATAAAAAAAACAATGTTTCAACCCATTATACTATAAAGATCTGTAAAGATTACATGGAGTTTACAAAATTGTGTTTCGACGTTGTTGAGCTATAGCTTTATTTTCTAGAACATTTATTGAACAATGGAACAATGTATTTTAGCACAGGCACTAAACCAAAGATATGTTCATATCTGTTGTTCACCTTCTGTTCAAGCGAAATATCTTGACTTAATTTCCATTGTCTGTAGGGCGGTCGAAACGATCCTACAGCAAGTGAGCTATATGAGACAACTTTGTATCAACGTGAGCAAGACTAATTACGTAACCCTCAAAAGCCAAATAGATGTTTTTTCACCAAACAAAGCATGTTCCTGAATCAACATCCTTGATCCTGGAACAACCTTCAGTCAGCTTTGAAGAATAACTGCCAAGTGCAAGCTCACAATAGGTTTGAGGCTTCTACACCGTCGTTTTGTAGGCTTATGACTGTGTTTTTGGACAGGAATCAACAAAAGAAGTTCTGCAAGTCGTACAGGCTGTGTGAATATTACATGAAGAAATTATTTGGACCTATCACCTGCAGCCTTCTAAGTTTTTAGCTGTGAGTTTATCAGAAAGTGTTTTGTTTGCAAAAATGACTCGCTCTTATAAATTGAGGTTTGTGGTTCCATTAAGAACCTTCAGTATCTATGCGACCAAGGTTTTTTACAATTTAGCAGAAAAAAAGATTCTTTAAATTACTCAAATGATCTTATTCTTCACACTAAGAACAGCTTTCTTCTGTAGAAACTGTTCACTGAAAGCTTCTTTTTGGAACCCAGAATAAATATTCTTTCACATCATCACAAGAACCTTTTATTTTGAAGAGTGTAAACAGACTAAATCTGTATTTATTCATAAAGGAGCTCTGTACCAAGAGATTTAAAGTTCTGTCATTGTCACACATGACCCAACACCACCCTCCTGAGGTAACATCAGTAGTTGTAGGTCTCCGTTTTAAAAAAGGCCCCTTTTTTATTAATTTATTGTTTTTCTATGTTTACAAATTTGTTATAGATTTGAAAGAATGACGCATTTATATAGCGCTTTACTGTGTATTGCCATTGGCTCTCCTCAACCACCACCAGTGTGCAGCATCCACTTGTCCGGCTGCCACAGGACAACGGCGCCAGTGCACTCACCACACACCAGCTACAGGTGGAGAGGAGAGAGAGATACAGCCAATCAATGGATGGGGATTATTAGGAGGCCATGATAGACAAGGGCCAGTGGGAATTTGGACACCGGGGTTACACACCCTTTACGATGAGTGTCATGGGATTTTTAATGACCACAGAGAGTCAGGACTTCGGTTTAACGTCTCATCTAAAAGACGGTACTCTATTGACAGTATAGTGTCCCCGTCGCAATACTGGGGCATTAGGACCCACACAGACTACAAGGTGAGCACCCTCTGCTTGCCTCTCTAACACCTCTACCAACAGCAACCTAGCTTTCCCAGGAGGTCTCCAATCCAGGTACTGACCAGGCTCAACCCTGCTTAGCTTCAGTGGGCAACCAGGCTTGGGTGGCAGGGTGATATGGCTCTGGGGGTTTGTTTCTACTTACCATAGTTGTTTTCGAATAAAATGTTTCCCATTTCTTTACCTTTAAGAATAATAATGAAATGGGTATTTAAAGGTTATAACAAGTAACAAATGACATAAATAAAATCATGCACAATTTTTAATTCATTCATGATTTCTACTACCCCTGCAGATTCATGTGCAGAGAGTTTAATCGTGGTCGGCAAAACAGCAAACAGGATTTCAGAGATGAGGCAAAAGACAAAGTCGGGGGACACAGGCGATGGGTCACAGGGGCAGGCGGCTATCATACAGAAAACAATAGAAAACACATATCAAAACAAGGAGGGAGCAAACACGCAAAACACGCTTAGACTTAGACACCGAGGTAAATCACAAAACTTCGCAAACGGTAAGACAAACATACTGGTATATAGGTGATAATTAGACAGTGATTTAACCTAACATGAAACAGCTGTGGAGGAGAGGTGCATTCTGGGGAATGGAGTCCGGTACATGAATGAGAAAGTCCAGACGGGAGTGGCCTCTCGCGGAGAGAAGCGGCAATGCTGGCAGAGCATGTGACACTTTTACAGATAAGGCTAGTCCTAGACTAAAATGTATGTCTCGACTGAAAATATCCTTCCTTTTTTTTTCTAAATTTGCTTAAAAATCGTAATTTAAGGCCTAGTCCTGGCTTAAGTTTGTGAAACCGTGGCTTAGCTTTGGCATTAGTTAAATTAAGATATTTAAACAACTTTTACAAAAATGCCTTATAAGAAAATATTACAGGTTTGCATCTTAACACAGAACAATGACACTGACATGTTTTAAGATCTGTCAGAGCAAGATATCTTCATCTGAGACAGCTCACACATGCAATTTAGTCTGGGACTAGCTTAAGCCTTGTCTGTGAAACAGGGGGCATGTGTTATAAACCATCCCGGCTGTATTTGCAATATCAATAAATATTTTCAAGAAATACATGTCATAAATATTGTGTATACACAAAATGTTATTTCGGATGTGATTAATCATAATTAATTAATTTGACAGCCATAGTATATGTGTGACCCTGGATGACAAAACCTTAAGTAGCACGGGTATATTTGTAGCAGTCAGCATTACATTGTAAGGGTCAAAATTATAGATTTTTCTTTTATGCTAAAAATCAGGATGTTAAGTGAAGATCGTCCTATTCCATGAAGATATTTTGTAATTTAAAAAAAAAAAAATTCATACCATAAATATTTTAAAACTTAATCTTTTTTTTTTTTTTTTTTGCAGCCTCAGATTTCAAATTTTCTAATAATTGTAATCCTAAAAAAACATATATACAGGTCCTTCTAAAAAAATTAGCATATTGTGATAAAGTTCATTATTTTCTGTACTGTACTGATAAACATTAGACTTTCATATATTTTAGATTCATTACACACAACTGAAGTAGTTCAAGCCTTTTATTGT
>JAUMHQ010000094.1:14760715-14770880 GCA_032361165.1 Enteromius paludinosus | reverse complement strand
CTCACACGTACAGTAGTTTAGAAAACTAATAAGGCTACGGTGTAATTCGGCTATACGTCCGCGCTAAAGGTGAAAGTAGTATAGTATAGACCCAACTTTGGGAAGAGATTAACGGCGATATTTTTTTTATCGCGCGATAAGAGTCCTTGAAGTTTCCTCATTTCTGAATGGCAGCCATTGGCACATAATGCAACAAAGATAGCTGAAGTCAGCAGATTTTACTAACAGACCTACTAATTTCTGTGTTAAAATTACATTATGATGCTCCCATCTTTCTGAAGTCATTTTTATCCCCCCCCGCTATGAAATTGTGTTTTACTCTGTATACATCCATGACATTTAATATTTTGGCTTTGCATAAATGTTCATCCTTCTTTAGAAAAATATTACCAAAATGAAAAATTTGAGCCGGGGAGTGGGAGCTCTGGTTGAGTTTACATGGAATAACTCTTCTGCAATCTTGAAGACATCTCGACACTAATGTCTTAGTGCCTGAATGAACACACTCTGACCTGTGAAGAATGAAGTTGTGATGTAAATATGCCAGTCCTTTAAGCAGCTGAAGAACTATGCACTTCACCTGTTCAAAGCAAACAAAATAATCCAATAACATAAATAATAGTAATACATCCTTCCCATTGAATTAAATGCATTATAAATATCTATATTTATAGCAGTTTAACCGGTAAAAAAATAATTAATTTAATAAGCATAGTGAAAATACTCAATAAGTACAATTAGTCTGTTTTCAATTAAATGTTGGAAAGGTAGTTGGAAGAGTTCATGAAACCGTCCCCTGTACTGCCATAGCTGCTCAGAGCACAGTGATGTCTTATCAAAGCCTTACTTTACGTTTGTGTTCTCTAACAAATTTGTCAATGCATTATATGAGAACAGCTTGGCATATCAAAAAGCTCTGCTTAGACTTTGAAACATAACAACTCCACTATCTACTACACACATATATAAACCCTAAACACTTTGTACTTTTTGCCTGTCTGTCCGCTCCAACCAATAACACAATCACAATCTATTTTGATTCTGATTCATAAAATATCATTTCAGACTCAATATGAGGGCACTGATCAAACACACCTGAGCTTCAGAGAACGGCGACTGCATGTTTTCCAGCAAACTGGCCAGATCCTGCTCACAGTAACTCATCACCAGAAAGAGGCTGACATTAAAAACAATAAGGTATGATGAAGACATGGTAGAAGAAGACTTACTCATACATTATATCTGTGAATACACATTTTCTTCAGTCACCTCTCCAAATGGCTTCCCACCACCACTTCTTTCAGCTCCACAATGTTTGGGTGTCTCAGTCTGATCAGCAAGTTAATTTCCCTCAAACTGCTGATTGGAATCCCTAAACACAGATAGACAAAATAAATATTCTCTCATACAGATAGTCAGTTGGTTATATTAACAGATTGTCAAGCTCCAACAAAGAGCAGCATAAACAAAAACCCATGACATTTTTTGTGCAGACACATTTAATATATAAACAACTCTTGCCTTTAGTTTTGACCGTCTACGTTTTCACTCACACTTCCATATTAAATCCTCTTCTCAGTGTTATCAACTCATCACTTTCCAACACAGTTTCCAGCTGGCAGTTATCAAAGCTTTTACGCACACAGCTTGATGCTGGAGGATCATGTCAAATATTCCATTTATACTGAAAATACTTGGAAAAGTAGTGGCGTGACATTCAACTATGCTTATCTTTGCGGAGAAACGGCTTGAGTGAAGCGTTCCAGTCAGGATTCAGGCCTTAATATAGTACAGTGGCTGTGCTTTTTAAAGTTGCAAACGACCTGCTCTCATCATCTGACCAAATCTCCCTTCTAGTAGCCTAATGCCACAACATTTTGTCTTGAGAATTATGCTGGCACAATGCCCTACTTATACGATCCCTACCAGCTTGTTTGAGCTAACGAAGAAATGTCAGACCAAGCAATTTAAGCATGGAGTGCCACAAGGATCGTTATTAGGTCCTTTGCTTTTTTATTGTATGCACTTATACTGAGGGAGTTTATCAAGAAACTTGGAATGACTTGAAAACATGTGATGCTAGGATATAATTAGTCATTTTATCATCTCTACACTGGCTACTTCTGAGATGGGGTACCATCTTAAAATAATGATTCACAAAGCCTTGAATGGCCTCGCTTAGCAGTTCTTATGCAGTACATCTATCATTATATAATCCATCGTAATCACTACAGGTGCAAAATTCCGGCTTATTGATAGCACGCAAGGTACCGCCTTGGTCAGTACCACTTCCCTCACTAAAAATTGATGTCACAATCACAACCTGTGCTACATGACTGTTGTTGCTAAACAAATACTTTTCTGCACCCCACTTTTAACCATGTGAAGGAAAAACTGCTGCACTTCCCAAAGTCATCATCATTTATATAACATTAACATTAATCTGTAAAACCGACACAAAACTCAAAGACAGTCTGGGAAATAGTGTATAGCCAGAGTTTTTGTTGCTTGTCACAGTCACCTCTGGCCTGCTCAATGAGGGATTAAAAGACTACTGCAGCTCCCTGATAAAAATACTTCAACCTCTAATCTTATACCAAGAAATTAGTTATTTTCTATTACAGTAACGAGAGATATCACATAGTAATCCATTCTGTAAAGCTGCTTCGAAGAGGTGTTATTTTCAAAAGAACAATAAACCTGAATGACTTGAGTACATGAACCTTTTTTCTATGTGGACAAAATTACTTTTAGATGGATGCAATTTTATCTTTTCCGGACAGGAAGAAAGTCAGTGGATGAAAAGAGTGACAAACATGTCTGCTTTCTGTTTGAAGATTGAACTGACCATCTTTCTCTTTATCCATTCGCACTTTCTTCAGGGCAACAATTTCATTTGTCCTTGTATCACGTGCCCGGTCTGTAAATCACAAATGAATTAATAAATTAATCATGAATTGTAAATCTGCCCTGCTAAAAAACAATAAAGCACTATAAAACCATCACAGAAATTCTAATTATTTCCCTTACAAATACCATCACAAGTCATCCTCTTTTGACCATTAAAAATGGTTTTGGGACATAGCCCATTAGTATTTAGTGGTTTTAACAAATCACAAATAATAAACGCAGAGTTACATTATAACCAAAACCCCATTAACGTACACATTCTGTGACGGTATTTTTTTGTTTCTGTTTTTTAGCATGATTGCCAGGCAGCACAACTGTTTGATAATATTTTTTATGGACGACAGATTACGGATATAATGATATTTGAGTTAATATGTGACTGATATATTTGGCCATTATCAGTCTGTGAGACTCACACACGATTCCATAGGTTCCTTCTCCAATCCGGTTCATCTTCTCAAACTCCTTCACACTCCTGCATTTCCCTAACTACACACATCATGCAGAAACAACGCAATAAGTGCTTATGTACCTCTTGTTTTTATAATATAAACAGTTTATAAAACAGCAGGTCTCACCCGTTCTCTGTGCGGTATTACGAACGTCTTATCGGTTTTTAAAGATTTCAGCTTTAACGGCTCTAGATCTGTCTCTGCTGTGTTTTCCATCTCCAGACACTCCACGTTCGTCCGGATCAATGATTAATGTGCACGCATAACACTTTACTGTACGTTTCCATGTAGAGAGAGGGCAAAACAAAGACGAGAGGAAGAGAAACTCCGTGAAAGCTTGCAGTCGCTCACTCGAGCGTCCCCTATGGACAACTGTCAGCGTTCACTGGGTTTCTCTTCTCGCACAATATCAAGCGCAGCGAAGCAATTTGAAAGGTTTTCACAAAAATTGACGCTAGCAAAGCAAAGCAAATCAGGCACACTGAGACTGGATAAAAAAGTATTATGATTATTAACGTTTTATTACTTAAATATTAATAGGTTAGTGGTGAAGGTGTGACCTTAAATGTACAGAGCGTAACGTCAGCAGACAGCGCGTGTCTACAAAAACAAAGTAACATTTACCCCATGACCAGAAGCTTCGTAACTAATAATTTTTTTTTTTTAATTGTTTCATTTCATTTCATACCTGTGTAAATCACGCTGTGCCCGTGACAATACGACCCCGGCCAACAAACACCGGTCCTACCATAGGCCGTGGCTCTTTAATAGCGTCTGCTATCTTCAGACCCACCGGCGTATCCAAGAGGTTTTCTCTGGACGGAGCTGTGATAATAATCAGCGGCACAGCAGCATTATTGGACGATGAAGTTGGTGGGGATGATGAAGATGATGATGAATCAGTGCTAAGAGACCGCTCCTCTACTGTGGAAATTAAAAAGTAAAACGTAGTTAAATAACAGTAATAATAATAATATGATTTTTTTTTTTTACAGGTGCACGTATTGGTGAGATTAACAGTTGTTTCATTGTTGTGAACTGCTGACAATATTTCTCCTAAATTCAAAATATAACTATTGTTATTAAGAGTGTATATTAAAAGGAAATGACAACACATGAAAATAAGCCAAGATCATGCAGTTTTTGCAGAGCTTTAATAACTCAAATAAGACAAAATGCAAATAAATTGTAAACAAATTGTGTTATGCTTTGGCTAAATAACATTAAGAAATCAGTATTTGGTGGAATAACCCCAATTTGCAATTACAGCTTTCATGCGTGTTGGCATGCTCTTCACCAGGTTTTCACATTGCTGTTGGGTAACTTTATACCACTCCTTTTGCAAAAAAGCAAACAGCTCAGCTTTGCTTGATGGTTTGTGACCTTCCATCTTCCTCTCATTGACAGGTTTTCAATAGGGTTCAAATCTGGAGATTGGGCTGGCCATGACAGGGTCTTGATCTGGTGAGCTTCCATCCAGACTCTGGCTGTATGGCATGGCGCATTGTCTTGTTGAAAAAAAACAATCCTCCGAGATGCAGAACATCATCTTAGCAGAAGGAAGCAAATATTCTTCTAGAACAACCCTGTACTTCACAATTCTGTCCAATTCCAGCCTTGCTGAAGCACCCTCAGATCATCACTGACCCTCCTCCATATTTTACAGTTGGTGCAATACACTGTAGGTTATGGGCTTCTCCAGGTCTCTGTCTAACCATAACACGACTGGGTGTTGGCCAAAGCTGAAAATTGGACTGGAAAAGATGATTTTTCTCCAGTCCACTACAGTCCAATTCCTGTGTTCTTTTGCAAACTTCAGCCTGGCTCGTCTTTGTTTTTCATTGATGAAGGGCTTTTTTTCTGGCTTTGCATGACTTCAGCCCTGCGTGTAGAATCCTGTGTCGAACCATTCTTCCCACACTCTTCACCCCAGTCTCAGTTTGCCACTGTTGTTGAAGGTCACTTGAGGTCAGCCTACGGTTCTTGATTGACATTGGAATGAGTTTGTGGCCATCTCGCTTGTTACTGACCTGTTTCGGCCTCTTCCAGGCTGTAGCTTTGTTGTTCCTAGTGTCTGTTGCTTGACTTTGTTTTTGTGAACTGCCGTCTTTGAAATATTAAGGATAGAAACAATTTGACGCTCACTGACTCCTTGTGCCAGTTAAGCTAGAATTGAGCCCTTTTTTTTTTTGACTCAAAACATTTTCACTGTTTTTGGTTTGTTCAGTGGTTATTTTTACATTTCCAATTACTTTTGAAAGACTTGTAGCACTTTTTTACCACCCAACTGCCTGGTCACATTGCAAGAGAATAGTGTTGATTACAGCAGTGCTTTTTTTTTTTAATACTTTTCTAAATAGGATTGGAGGTGATCTGATCACCAAATAAGTACCTCAATAAACAGAATGAAGTATGTCTGTGTAGAAATGTAACAAAGACTGGCATTAAATGCTTGTCATACTGAGAGAGATACTGATTTAGAAGTAAATTGCAGCGGTCTCTTATTTTTTTCCAGAGCTACATTATATATATATATATATATATATACACTAGAATACAACAACAAC
The DNA here is from genome assembly GCA_032361165.1 of Enteromius paludinosus. NCBI lineage: Eukaryota > Metazoa > Chordata > Actinopteri > Cypriniformes > Cyprinidae > Enteromius > Enteromius paludinosus. The sequence goes on along the minus strand of JAUMHQ010000094.1, from coordinate 14,764,951 downwards.
AGTGCCAAGTTTTTTAATTAATTAATTATTATTCATTACTAATTGTTATGAACTACAAGATGTTACAGTCCATAACTATATAATAATTTATTTGAAAAGTGTCTTAAATAGCTGAAAGTCATCATTATTTCTTGTCCAAATTCGTCAGTGTATTTATTAATGTATCAACGTGCGATCTTACTTTTCTTTTGCTCTAAATAGTTACTTACTTAATTCTACAACATTATTATTAGTATTGTTATTTTAAATTAATGATTTTTTGTTTTTGTTTTTTTAAATGTGTGCCCATAAATCTTGACTCAACTCTGTTACCATACAATATTTTGCCTTTAAATTGGTGGAATCTCTCAGAACTGTAAAAGTTACATGATGTCACTTTCACTCACTGATAAGATCTAAAGCACTGAAAAGTAGGGATGTCCCAATCCAGATCGGCTGATCCGGATCGGGACATCCCTACTGAAAGTATCTGTGCTCTCTATGAGAAAATATTTTAATACACCAAGAGTGTTGTAGAACAACTCCACAATATCAAAAAGAAGACATAATTGATTACTGATCTCACATTGGGTTATTTAAAGGTCTTTTAATCATGTTTTCATTAGTGTCATGTGCTCTTAGCATTTATGCCAGCAAGTGGACACCATTTATAGAATCTCCCATATAGGCATATATATATAAACCTGATTCACCATAATGTAAATGACACTATCTTACACTACATTACATTTACTTTATTCTGTCAAGTGTTTCTGGAGTTGTTTAGCTTTTCTTTAACAAACACTGAAGTGCACTCTCCTTTAAATTGGATTACAGGGAAGTTTACGTCAGAAGAAAAAACATAATAGATTAACCTAATTAATCCGGCACAGCACGACCGAGAGACAATCTGACAAACTTTCACAGTAGTCTAGTTGAAATTAAGCATTCATACTATCCTAATTTCTACACGTAAATTATTCTCTGTTACCTGGGAGAACCTGCTTTCTCGGAGCAGAGCCCATTCCCCATCACGCGCTGAAGTGAATCTCTCCGGGACGAATTTGTTGCTCCATCTGAATAATATTTTTCTTCTGAGCTGATGATGGGCTCACAGTCCTGATCCACTCAGACTGCAGCAGGGATTCCCCATCTAACCACAAGAAATCACTTCACCTGGTCTCCGGTGAACTGTTTTTTTTTTCTAAATAGGCTTAGGCACAGAGAACCGGTTCTTATTCTTACTCAGACATTTGGCTCCGGTAAAGGTTATCTAACGTGCACTTTCTCCGAAACCTAGGCTAGGGACTACAGGAGTCTCCTGCAGTAGGCGGTACTTGTTGAGCTGCACCACACACAACACGGTTACTGAGCCTCACCAGTGTAGTTCGATTCCCGAAAAAAATGACTCGAATGAGCCGGTTCTTTTTTAATGAATCACACCGGCGCAACTAGTACTGTATGTTTCGCAAATGAATAACTCGTTTATTTTACTGAATCAAACACTGTTTTTGTGTACTATTTCACTATTTATCACATAATATTATAACTCTTAATAAATTGTGATGCAATAGCTTATGCGATAAGAAAGATTTATGGGAAAGTGCCTGATTTTTCATAACGCATGCAGTTCACACAGCTTCATTGAAAACCACACACTGTTCTTTGATGGCGGTTTATTCATTGAATCAGAGCTGAACATGGTAACAGTTTGTCAGTTAAGCTATGTTACGTGTAGGGGGGTAACTAGTTACATAATAGTTTACTAGTTAAGCAATTTAATTACAAAATAAATGTAACTATATATCTGTTACAGATACTGAGAATTGAAAATGTAATTATTCCTATTCCTATTCCTATTATGGCTGTGCTTTAATTAGCTGTGCTTTAAATAATTTTAATCTTAATTTAAGTGATGAAGGATTCTGAAAGTCTTGCAGTAATCAGTGTTGAGTTATCAGTTGAGAATATTGATTAGAAATTTTTAAAAGCAATCAAATAATTTTTAATTTTGAGATAATGTGAGAATGTAGTCAGTTACATTACTTTAGTGTAGTAAAACTACTCATTTAAATAGGGTAACTTGATCATCTAACACTTGAACTCTATATTCTAAATGTATTTGATGTATTTGTTAACTAACCCACTAACATGTGCATTCTTTATTCATTTAACTGCTTGTTTTCTTAAAAATAGCACTAGGACATCATTGCTATTTTTCTGGTTTTGGTTGCTTCTAAAATCCCAATAGTCACTTTGGATAAAATTATTTAGTAAATTACTAAATGTAATTTAACTTGCAATCTGTAATCTATTACGTTTCCAAACAAAGTAACCTTCCCAACACTGAGTATACACAACACTGAGTATACTCTTTGAGCACTAGATGGCAGAAAAGATTTATCTATGGATAGCCTCAGGTACTGATACTATTACTTTACAACATGCCCAATGCTGTCTCTTTATATCTCTCTTTATATTATTGATTTTTAATTTTTTTTATTGATTTAATCTCACTTCAGTTTTTTTTTTTATTTGCTGAAGCTGGATGATGAAGTACTTCGCTTATCTCATATTGGGCCCCACCATGGAGCAAGCTGTGCTGTGGTTGAGGCTGTGAATACGGTAAAAACTACTGAGACGAGACCTGAGTGGAAATACATTGTTTCCAAATTTTCTGATGTTTAGGCTAAAGATACATTTGATTGTGGTCTAGCTAACATCGAACCACTGTGCATCCCAGGTCACATGCATGTAGCCAAACGACAATATCCATTGAAAAATGACGTCCACCTGTTCCGGGCGACCATGGACATGGAATCAGTTGCCCCAAGGATTTGTAAACACATCAAGCCTTTTTCATCAGGTACTTGCATTATTTATTGATCCACTGCACAAAGACATTGAGGCAGATGGGTCGGTCGTACTTCAGTACGTAGATGACCTTTTGATCTGCAGCCCGACAAAGTTTAAACATTTGACTGCTGTACAGACTGTGTTAAAAGCCCTTAACAAAGGGGGTTTCAAGATTAATTTACAGAAAGCACAGCTGGCGAAACCCTAGGTGACCTATCAGAAGGTGATATTACACACCAGACATCAGATACTGAAATTGCTCACAAACACACACCTAGGCACCATTTCCAACCAACGACGAGCCAAGTGGGAAGCCAAATTGATATGGACAAGACAATTAACCCTGCTTCCTTAATGCCAGAGGAAGGAACGACTGCACCCATCTGATGTCTTAAGGTAAATTCCCCAAGTTAAAAATCCCCTTAGGACATGCACCCCGTCCTCAAGGACCTTGGACATATTTGCAAATTGATTTCATTGGTCCATTTCCCCCTAGTGGAGGTATTTCATACATATTGATGATTGTTGATTTGTTTTCTAGATGAGTGGAGGCCTTTCCGCTGAGAAATTGCACCGCTGACGCAACTGCAAAAATTTTGCTGACTGATGTTTTCACTAGATGGGGACTGCCTTTGCAGATTGATTCCGATCAGGGCACACACTTCACAAGGAAAGTGATGAAGCAGGCCATGAGGTTAAAGGGGGTTAATTAATTAAACATACAGTTAGGTATTTTTTTCCTAGGGTTTTGGCTCCAGGAGTGGCTCTCCAGGATCAACGTTCCCCACCCCTATATGGGCTTAATGAAAAGTATATAACATACTTTGGTTAAAAATTCTCAATGGTAGTGTATAAAACACCTTCTTTACCACTTTCAAACTCAGCTCTGTTTTCAGCAAGCCATTCTAGTCAATGTTGCTTTAAAGCTAATGAACTCTGCTTACCCTTTGCTTGGAGTGACACGCAGACTTGTACACTTCAGCTGTGAAACTGGCCAACTAGCACATTATTAGGAAAGATAATTTGCAAAGATTCATAAAAACCCTTATACTCACTTCTGCAGATGAAGCTGGATCTTGAGTAAACCGACGCAATTATGTACATCTGGCATTCCCTTCTAAAGTGAACGTAACGTCGGGAGTAAATGATGATTGTGATATTCATTTTTACATCCAACAACAAAACACCTCAATCGTGAGTCCACACAATGACAGACTGATGACAGTTCACTCAGGGTGGGTCTAATTTAAGACGGCCTTGTCAATCAACAGTTAACAGGCCTGTGCAGAACTATGGCATTCTGTCTGGAATCTCAGAACAGGCTAAATGATGTTGGCATTAGTGGAAGTGCCTTAGCATGGTTCAAATCATATTTGTCTGACCGCTATCAGTTTGTAGCAG
>JAUMHQ010000094.1:14739060-14755266 GCA_032361165.1 Enteromius paludinosus | reverse complement strand
GTTTGGTTTGTAGGGATGCTTTATTTTCCCCATAAGGCAGCATCCATTAATAATACTAATAAAAATATGTAGATAATTTACACTCAATACTTTGTTAATGCAAACTGTTAAATATAGTCTGATACAATACTGAGGTGCAGATATTTGTCACTATTTGCAATAAACAACAGAAAATACTGGTATTTGTACATATTTATGTAAATAGAGTCTGTTGGTATTTTCAGTTAATTTAAATAGCATATATTGCTATTTAAACCTTAGTGCAAATAGCTGCTGCTAACACTAGATCATCATATAAGGCTATAAGGTTATACTGACTAATGACCCAGGTAAGTGATTTCATATGGTTTCATGTCACATAAACTTTAAAATATAAAAAAGTTCAACTTAAATGTTTCATGCCCGTTTAATAATTTATTTAGCTGGTAATAAATGACTCCGCTTGGCGTAGGCAACCTTATCACCCGGTCGGGTTTATTTTCTGTGGTTATGACTGGAGGATTCTACATGATCCCTTATATAATATGAAAGAGAGATAGAGAGAGACACAGAGAGAGAGAGCAAGAGAGAGAGAAAGAGAGAGAGAGAGAGAGAGAGGCAGGAGTGAGTGAATGTTTCTCTTCTCACTCTTTCTGTGCTCTCGTGCTCTCGTCTGCTGTGGTTATCATGGACAAGCTGTCTTCATATCAGCAGGTAAAAAAATCTCTTCCTCTGTGTTGATTAAGCTTGTATTTTAGCTTCTGCTGAATGTTTTGCTCTTTGCATACTGGCTTTTTTTAGTCTGCATTCTGTGTTTTGTTGATCAGTGGCTCCACTAGATTTTTACAATGTCAAATACTTTTCATTTAGCAATTATACAAATCTATTACAAGACGTCCACATGCATTTTAGTGAGTAATTGCCTAGATTTAGTAGATTAACATAAAATAGTCTAAACAAGTTTAATTAAATACATCTTTTTACTGGAAAGCAAGGTGAAAATACAAATTGCTGTTGTGTTGCTAGTATTTCTGTACAGTACTGTTGAGATTTTGCCAACCGAATTAATTTGCTGGTTCTGGAGCTCAGATGGACTGGAAGTTTGAAGTAGTGGTGTGACGAAAATGTAAAATGTAATTAAATTTGTGATAGCAATGTTTGTTTATTTTTAACAAACCTGATCTATTACGCAAAGTAAATGCAACAAAAAGCATCATATTGTAAGATCGCTGCATGATTCAAATTAAACTGCATTAAATGGAAACTGAATGAATCTGATAATGAAGCACATATTCCGGTGTGGATTTGTAGCAGAATCTTTGGTGAACACACAGAGGGCATCACAAAAAGGGGTGTTTAAAAGAGTTGCTGCATATATTCTCTTTTCTATTAATTAATGTGGTTTCTTTGATCCTCCTCCACATTCACTGCCTCATTTCACCCCTTCACTCCATTTTCAAAGCGTTCTCTCTTTCGCCCACACAGCACATTGTTGTACCTGCCAATTCGCAGCACCCACACACACTCTCGCCCACTAACACCCAGCCACACTAATGCAGTAGTGCCCCGAGCCCACACACATACATTAGCAGCAAACCACCATAACACATAGGACCAAAGATGCCTTGAGTGCTGAGGAGCTCATCCTGAACTTTCACACAAGCATGCATTTATTTTGTAATGTCAAACGAGTGCTGTTGTACTGAATATCAGTGCCCTAGTCTAACTACAGCTGTTATAGCTGGGCTGATATTCTGTATAACAGCACAGCAGCAAGTCTGAGATGTTATTCAGTTCTTCTGTATATGTTCTGATAGCTGCTTCTGTCGTTTCCTGGAATGCCAAACTGACTTTGATTATGGTTATAGGACTCAAAAACACACATAGTATGTAAACAAAGCTTTTATTTAGGATGCGATTAATCATGATTAATCGTTTGACAGCACTAGTGCTTACATACTAAGAATAACCAAAACACAAACAACAAAACAATAACAACAAACTTCACCAGAATCGAATCATGTCATAGTGGAATAAAAAATGTGGGGATCAGTAAGTGTTTTATGCTCATCAAGGCCGCATTTATTTGATCAAAAATGCAGAAAAGTTTTCCATTTTAATATACTTTATAATATAATTTATTTCTGAGATCAAACCTACATTTTCAGCATCATTTAGTGTAAACATGATGCTTCAGAGATCATTCATGCGGATTTGTTAGTAATGTTGAAAACAGTTGTTGAAAAAAATGTTTCCCCCCTGATTCTGTTCCAGGATTCTTTAAATAAAAAGTTATAAAATATAATTTATTCAAAATAGAAATATTTGTAAAAACATTTTCTAACAATATACACAACCGTTATAACCGAGGGACTAAGCAAGCTCATAGAGTGATAAAAATAGTTTTACTTTTCACTTATCCAAAACTCTTATCCAAAATGCAGAGACCCGTTCTATACCTCAGCGTTTGCCAAAAAAATCACCTCAATGAAGGTATTTTCTTAAAAGTCTTTCCTTGACCCTTTGTCCTGTTGTCGGAAGTAGTGTGAGTGAATATAGGACATTGATCTATTCTTGGCAGTTTTGATGTAACACTCGCATTCAGTCTAGTTTTCCACGACCACGAACAACATAACATCTGTAAACTATGGGAGTGAAATGGCAAAGTGTGGAGGTGTTGTTGTGGAGGCGGTCAAATGCAAATGTGATGTCATGCTGTGGAGAAAGAAGACAATTAGCTGTTTTGACTGCTTGCTTTTATTTTCTGCAGTATGCGATATTTGTGAACTCATCAGTCATTTAAAGGAACCATTAAGAACATTCATTTGAAAATTCAAGGCAAAATATTCATTTCCACAAACAAATGAATTGACATGAACCAGAGAATTAAATTTTAACAAAAAAAACTAAGACTTAGTAGTGTAATAGGATACTGTGCATTTTTCTTTGTGTCATAACAGAGACCTGAACTGAATTTACACAGACACAATCTGAGCTGTTATTCAGTGAAAAACCAAGAGAGCTGCCACCATATCATATGAAGCTCACAAGGAGGTGGCTGTAACTAAATCCACAGCAAAATCACTGGCAGAGCCGCTACGAGTAAACCTTCTTATGGTGACTAAGAAAGAAAACTCAAAAGAGGCATTGTTTTGCTGTACTACCCAGAAGAATCAATATCATACAGCATGAGACATTTCAGACATAGAGCGACTCTATATTGTGCCAAAGGATAAAAAGATACAAAAGTGGAGGCGACAGTAGAGTCTCTGAGTTCCTGGTCCAAACCCATTGAGATGATACCTTAGCTGGGCCATACGTTATGGTTTTGTAGGAATTTGAACAACATCTTTTTTAAAGGGTTCATATGATGCGATTTCAAGTTTTTCTTTCTCTTTGGCGTGTTACAAGCTCTTAGTGCATAGGTAAGATCCCTAAAATTGCAGAGTAATGTTTCCAAACCAGAGATATTCTTTATAAAAGTTATGACTTGTCCACTCCCCTCTAAAACGGCTCGTTTGAACACACCCCAACTTTTCTACGCCAAAGAGTGGGTTAACTTTCAAACACCGCCCAAATGTTTATTCAAATAGAGAAGGCGGAACTATTATTCTCGCTGTAGTGTACCAGCGCCATGTTCTGGAGATGCTAAAATCAACTAGAAATCAGTGTTAAGTAATGCGTAAAAAGAGAGTACTAAGTCATGATAGTTGATAATTATGTCTCCACTGGATGCAGCAAATGCCTCGTTGTAATGGCTTTTATTGTTTTTGTTTCATAGTGCCGAGACATGGCATCCATTATGGTAAGGGGCGTAACATTTCCGCCATATTCTTGAGGTATCTGGCCAATCACAGTGCACATGATAGCTGGCCAATCAGAGCACACCTCGCGTTTTTAGAACAATGAGCTTTGTACAAATCGACCTGTATCAGGAGTCGGGGCTTAGAGGAGAAAAAAAGATGTATAGTATGTGGGAAAGTTTTTTTTTTTTAAATCTTAAACCACATTGCATTACACCAAATACACAAAATAATGTTCTTTTTAGAAACATCATATGACCCCTTTAATAGCTATACAACGCCCTGTGCACTAGAATTAGACAACATATTCAGCGCTCAGATTTCCTTGAGTTTTCATCATTGCTTAAGCCTTCATCTTGCAAGACGATAAATGTTGCAGTTTTACCAAACATATGCAGCCATGGTCACACTTTGACTTTTGCCTCAATAAACTTGTAATTCACTGCTTATTAATAGTTATTAGTTGTTAAATGTATTGGAATATATTGAATTAGGAGTGTATAATATGGTCATGCTGAATATAAGTACCAATAAATTGGCAACATGTAAATAATAGACATGCTAATAATCAAATAGTTAAGAGTGAGAGTTGGTCCTTATGCTAAAATGTTACCTATACAAGGTTAGGCCAGGTTCTTCTGTTTATTTCATTCCTAACTTCTCCTCAATAGCTTGCCTCCTAACAGATGTGACACAGAAGTGACAGGACAAAAGAGTGGTGTGGACCGGGCTTCTGAAAGCACTAGGCCTTCATGCCTCACACTTTCAACAGACCCTTCACCCTTCAGAAAGGCTCATCCCAAACTGGACTTGGAGCTGCTCTTTCACAGACGATACGAGGTAAGGAGCTGTCTGTGATCTTCATTAGCCATTAATTGTCCCCTGCAGAAATGGCACAGCAATAGAAAGATCATTAAGTGGGCTGTCCTGTCCTGGAGCCGAGGTATTACCTCAGGGATGATTCCCACTTAGTCACGTCTACACTAGTATTTCTCAACCCCTTATATCATCTGTTATAGTTTCCCAGATGCGTAAAGAGTAACAGAAAAGTAGAGATACCTCACGAAGCAGTGATTGATTACGAAGTTGTGTTGGGGGTATCAGATTACTTTTTCAAGTAACGTAATGCATAATAAAGTAAAACATTAATTTTTACTTTACAAAGCTATGTGTTTGTTATGTGCAAGTCAGGCACAGAGATCGCTGGAGATGCGGAGTATCTCAATAAAGGGTCTTAAATAATAAATGAAAGCATAGACAATGGTTTACAACATTTAGCAATATTAATCACGGACAACTAGAACTGAAAAGGACATGGTACTTATACACAATGAACTAATTACTAAAGGGATGGCAGCTGGGGAAACACAGGTGGGAGTGAATTAACTCATAATCACATAAAGACAGGATAAACTAAATATGGGCATAACATGAAAACGAAACTAAAACAGGAAGACAAGAAAAAGAAACGAATTCTTGCAGGCACAACTCAAACCTGTAACACAGCTGGAGTTGCCAGCGAAAGCCACTCCAGCTCCTAGGTTCCATTATGTGTTTGTCTCCGTTACTATCCCCAGACTCTTATTATGAACTCATGTCTCCTCGCTCCTTGTCTGTTGTCTTGACTACTAAATGCATTTCTCCACCCCCTAGCCTAACTTTCATGTGTTAATAAGCCCTGTATGTCTTTGTGTTTTCACGGATCATTGTTTGGAGTTTTCCCTGTTAGTGTTCTTTGTTTCCCTGTATTGGATTTATCGTTGTCGACCTCGCTTGCCCCGGACTTGATCTTGCCTCGCCCCACTGGACACTGTTTGCCGTTTGATTGACCCACGCTATGTATTTGCATTATTCTGCAGTCTTTGCCTTTGATGTTCCCGTTTGCCGGTAAACGACTCTGCTTGTCTTGACTCTGTGTTTACAAGAAACAGTCTGCACTTGAATCCGCACGCCTCCTCGTCTCTCCATCGTTACAAAACCTGAGAACTTCAGGTTAAAAGTCTGACTCTCTGTAACGATCAGCTGGATGTGCCAGCACAACTTTGGATGGCACTCCAGCTCTCCATGAATTGTGTGTGTTTGTGTCTGTTTTCACTCATGGACTCATTTCAATGAACTCATGTCTCCGCCCTGCTTGTCTGTTGTCATGGTGCTTCATTGCAAGTCTCCACCCCCTGACCTAGTTTTCAGTGTATAAAGCCTCCCTATGTTTGAGTGTTTGTCACGGATCATTGTCAATGTATGTCGAATGTTTTACCGTCAACCTGAGCCTTATTCATTCGTGTTCCAGTGTTCGTTGTGTTCTGTCTTTTGGATTACCTGTTGCCTGTTTTTCGGATATTCTCGCTGTCTCTTCCCCTGGACTGATTCACGGTTTTTGACCATTGCTTTGTATACGTTTCTGCCTCTGTATGTTCCTCCATTGAATCTGTTTGCCGGCAATCTACTTTGCATGTTATGATTCTGAGCTTGAATAAAACGCACTTGAACTCTAACGCCTCATGTCCCATTAGTGACACTCTCTAACCATTATGCCACCACTGCCATAAAAGATATGTGACTCTGGAGCACAAAATCAGACATAAGCATTTGTAGAAATAGCCAACAATGTACTGGTCAAAATTGTAATTTTTTTGAATGGCAAAAATCATTAGGGTATTAATTAAAAATAATGTTTCATAAGGATATTTTGTAATTTTTTTCTTCTGTAAATGTATCAAAACACAATTTTTGAGTAGTGATATGCATTGCTAAGAACTTAATTTTGGACAACTCAGATTCAAAATTTTCAAATAGTTGTACCTCAGCCAAATATTGTCTGTCCTAACAAACCACAAATCAGTAGAAAGCTTTGTTTTGTGCTCCAGGGTCGTATTTATAATGTGCAATTCACATTTTAGTTACCAATGTCAATCAATCAGTCAATCAATCAATCAATCAATCAATCAATCAATCAATCAATCAATCAATCAATCAATCCAGAATGGCAGCACAGCTAAAAGGTTTGTTTGAGCTGTTGGTGTGAAATTGGTTTTACATTTGTCCAAAGTAGAAAATGTATATATTCAAATCAAACAAGCAAACTCAGTCAAGAACTCAGCACAAAAGAAACAATGCTTTTCTATTAAAAGTAACTTAGCTTAAGTAACACAATCAGCTAATAATATTGAGTAACTCAATCTAGTAATGCATTACTTCTCAAATGTACTTTCTCCAACACCAACAGGAGGATCTGAAAAATGCACAATTTATACTAGACTATATAAACAGTTATTCCAGTGTCCTCCAGTGATCTACTCTCACTCTTCTGTCGAAAACTTGTACTACAGATATCTTCCATTAAGCTGTACAAAATTTTGAAGTCTCCTCTTTGAGCAGCAAAGCAGAGAGCTCCCCCTTTTGTGAAAGCATGCCAAACAAGATTTAATGTACCATTTGAACCAGATATGATTTGTAGTATTTTTGCTGGTAATTTGATGGTGTTGTAGCCTACTTGAATCTTACATTATTTTTGCTTGTGTTGTTAGTAAAATGGTCTGTATAAATATAGATGTTTCACCTGTTTCTGCAAACACTCATGCTACAAACCTTTTTTAAATGTGATTAATGTATTTTTCTCCCCAGTGGAATGAAGAAACATAAGATGTGTATCCCTTCCTTTTTCATCACAATCACAACAAAATCACAATAACTCATGAACTTTAGTTCTGCTAATATTCTATTTTTATTGTTAAATATTTTCTTTTTAAAAATACAAATCACAAATCTTATGTTTGAATATGTTTTAAAATGTAATTTATTCCTGTGACTTCAAAGCTGATCAACATCATTCAACATCATTAGTCCAGTCTTCAGTGTGGCATGATCCTTAAGAAATTAATCTAATTTAAATATTTCTTTATGATAAATAGTTAAAAGAGTTGAGTATTTTTTTCAGGAGAGTTTTTTTTCAGGATTCTGATGAATAGAAAGATCCAAAGATCAGCATTTATCTGAAATGAACGTTTCCGTAACATTATATGCTGTACCATTCAAAAGCTTGGAGTCATAATTGTTTGGGGGAGAGAAAAGATAGAAATTACTACTTTTATTGAGCAAGGATGCTTTAAATAGATCAAAAGTGATTATAAAGACATTTAGAAAGTTACAAAAGATTTTCATTTCAGATAAATACATCTGAACTTTCTTTTCATCAGGGAAGCTTGAAAACTAGAAAACTGAACATAACAAACAAAAGAAGTACTTGAAAATACGGAAAATAACAGTGGCGTTTACCTCAGTATTTCACCTTAATTCGCTGTTAAAGTTAAATGAAGACTGGCCAGACAAGCTAACTTGCATTAAAGGGCAGGAGGACCAGCAAACGTGTTTCTCAGTTTACCTAGAGTTTATTTTGTCTAGTATAGGTGACCTTAACTTACTCACCAGTTGATGTTGTCAGTGTTTTGGTGCCATTCCGGCCATGAGTCAGAAAAAGAGGCTCCAACTCACAAAATGAAAAAGGACATGATGAATAATATTAGTGAAACCTTATCTTAAAATATCTTAGTTTTGCATAAAACTGAAATAATATGCTAACCATTATGCTAAGTTAACGGTCCAACATCCTTTTTCCTCTTTTACAGCCGCAAAAAAAAAATTCTCCCTTGCCATTGGTCAGTTTTTCGCTGGCAAGTAAATTTACAGTAGTGTGAATAAAATGAATAAATACAGTGGTGACCATATATTTCTCACAATCCTTTGCTGTTTACAGCAATAAACAATTTACATTATATTACTGCCCATATTACAGTAAAATACTGTTCAAATTACAGAAATCTGTTACAGTGGGGTTCTCTGCTATGCTGCTCAAAGGGTTTTTGATGTGCTGCTGTGGGTTACTGTGAACATGAGGAGATACTTCAAAGAATCATGGAGCGGTGGCATGGATTATTCATGCGCCTACACCACTACACAAATACAAGACATCAAGAGTAGTGTTGTATTTTTAGAAAAAAGCAATTGCTTGTTTTCATGTAGTAAGTTCTTCATGATTTTGCAGTTTATCAGGTTTAGCTAACTTTTTTTGGCTGTTTTGTCCCCAAATCACGACCAGGCATGTAGGCTTACACACAGGAGTGTAAAAAGATCAATTTAATCCAATTTCACATGAAAACTGTAGTATATAGAGCTGGATTTGTTTTGCATAAATATAGAGTACTGTGATAAGTTTAATAGAGTTGAAACTAGAAAATGACTATAATAGAGAAAAGAAAATGCTTACACACTGTGTATCACGGATAAGTCGCTCTTCAGAGCTAACACTGCACTTCCTTTGATGTAACGCTTAATTTCCTAGTCACAACCCGACTCTATCAAACTTTAATGAAACATCCTCATCTCAGCGACAGATTAATCCCTTCATGGTTGAGAATATTCCCACACTGACGTCACATCTCTACTGAGATGTTTGACTGAATGTGATCCTTACTACACGCTGAAACACAGAAAGCAGAAAGTGCTGCTTAATAATTGAAAGATTTTAATTCTGTTAATGACTTTAATTCATTGAAATGTCACAATATACATAATGAATTAGAGAGTTAAGCAATGACTTTATAAATTGAGGTCTTTTGTTGATAATTTTGAGAATCATTAAAAATCATTTTTTTATTTAAACATACAATAACTCCAACAACAACAAAAGTAAAAAAGAGAGATTAAAAAAATGAAAGAATCTGTGATTTTATAAAGCTGTCAATCATTCAGCTCCAACTTATATATCCTCGCATGGTGTTTGTTTCTCATCCTCTCCGTCTGCACTCCTCAGAGAGGCTGTTAAGTGTAAGGTTGACTTTTGTCTTTAGCAGCTCGATGACTTTCCTGGCATGTCAGCACGTTTTTTTCCAGACATTCAAGTTCCTCTCCAACACTTTCAAAAACCCACTTCTTGCCACAGGCAAAACAGCAAATCCATTCCTATTACATTTTAGCCTTCCTAACATTCCTCATATCAAGCTACAACCTGTATTCATGTATGGTGATTTCTGAAGAATAAAAACAAAATCAAGCAGCATCCAGCTTGGAATGCAGGAATGCTTGTCTACCATCACTGAAAAAAATGACCAAAAGCACAAAGTTTCAAATACAAACAAACAGTTATAATGTGTCAGTATATGTGTATTTTTCTCACAATATGTAATTTAGTGTATTTTTTGGTTTCATTGCCACAAGATGGAGCTATTTGTCAGATTATTATGCAAACGCAGTAGTACTAAACAAACCTTTTAAGTTATACAGGGGCCTGTTTCATAAAACAAGTTTCCCAAATAAGCCACGCTTATGACAGATAGTTGGACTTATTTTAAACCAAATGAATTGGCAATAAGTCAGACTAACTGAAATAATCCTGGCTTATAACAGGCCCCTGATCTAGTAGAAGATAAAAACAATTCTTGTTTTATTTAGGAAATATCATATACGCAAAGCAAAATGTATGTTAACTTTACCAAATGGTAGACTTTTTTTTCTAAAGATTAATTTTTTTTTTTTATGAATCTTTAACCTACTCACAGAACAATTGTAAAGACAAAAGACATCTCAGCTACTAAAGAGGATACCTACTATATTTGACTGAAATTTGATGGAAAAAGTGACATTTCTGGATTTCTGCATTTTTATACTGTTGTCATATTGTACTTTGGCCCTGTTCTCCTAAAAGAGTTTCATCAGCTTTATTTATATACATCTTATATACAAAATCTGAAATTCAGGTTGTTTAGATGCATTTTGCTGTATGATTAGGCCGAAATGATTACATTTATGTAAAAATAATGATTGAATAATCTGATTGAATGTTACATGCTGTTGTAAATGCATAAACACATTTTCAACGCACATTGATTTAATTGTTTTCATTAGAAATAACTGTATTTATTTAATCAGTTCAGCTGATCATTCTAATTCAGTATTGTTATTGTTTCAGGTGACAGAGTGAACTGACTTCAGGAAAGCGCCATGAGCACAGAAAAAGAGCGCAGTGTCCTGAATGATGGTGATGATGAAAAGGAGGTGAAGGATGAGAAGACTGCAGCGAAGGAGGAACTGTCAGAGGAGCAGGAGCTGGAGGAGCTGAGGGCTCAGGTGCTGCAGCTCCTGCTTGAGCTGGAAGAAGCTCGAGACACGGCTCAAAAACACGAGGAGAGCTTTCTGGAGCTGCAAGGTGAAACTCCCTCAAAAACTAATATATATATATAATCCCCTGCAAGTCTAGATACAATTATTTTAGATAACACTTAATTGTACAGTGTCCTTGTTACACGCTGCTATGACTTGAGCGGGTTGGGGCACTCTGGCACCAGGCCTATTTAAACATGGCTTCAGTGTGTAAATGACATGGGTAGTGTATGGGTTGTGGGGTAGATGCGTATCATATTCATGTGAAAATTGCGTATTACATGCACACCAAACATATAAACGCCAAAGTCAATTATGTATCAGTACCACAAGTATTTATTTTTATTTGGCATACTATTTATACACATTTTCCAGGGACCGAAATAGAAACAATTTGGTGTCTCAAGGCAAAAAGTTGTTGTCTTTGCACCGGAATGTTTTGAGTTATTGCATTTACTAATACAATAAATATTTAAATGCCAAACCAGTAACTTATAATAATGAACTGTATATTTTAAGTCCCAGCAGTACAATTTTAGATTTATGTTAAAGTTTTTCATATGATGTTTATGATAAATATATTCACAGTGTCATTATACACAACTTGACAAAAATATAATTATTGATTAATGTGATTTAATATAAAATTATGAAGCATTTATAGGTCCAAACAATATTTCCTTTTCAGGAACTCGAGCTGCGTCCAGAAGACGCTATGGGGAACGCCTCCAGCGTTACGGCTCTGAATGTGTGTAAAATCAGACCAATGAAATGGTGAGACGTCATAGGCGGGTGACGTCATCGGCCAGGAAGCATAAGAGCACATGGAATGCGACCGGCATTAGCTTTTTTGTCATTCAGGAAACGTACTGTGAGTGTGTGTTTGTCAGAAACATCTCCTATCTGAACTAAGAGTGAAGATGTTTAAAGAAAATAGAGGGCAAGTCACCGTCATACAAAGTGATGTGTTTGTGGCTTGTGTTCTACTGAGTTTGGTGTGTGTGCGTGGATCCTGAACTCGGAAGGCCGTCTTTGCGGAGGTTGCCTTCTATAGTGATTCTCACCATGCCGGATTCCACCGAAGCGGAGCGGAGAAAGCAATCGTGAGGATTGCAAGCAGATCCCTTGCTGAGGCGGGGCGATATCTGCAAGGTCGGGCTCGCAAATAGATCAGATGGAAAGAGTTTAGACGGATTAAATCCTCTCTCTTTTCCACCCGATCAGATCTAGCGGTTTATCTCCGGGTATGAAACACTGCTGATAACAGTTGCTATTGTACTCTGCATACAGCAATACACCTGGGTAGATAGCCAGCTGTCCTGTGTTTGTTGCGCTACTGAGGCAGAGTAGTAGCTACATTCGCGGAGTCCCTGTGGTTTGCTTTAGGGGCAAAGCATACCAATATTAGGTACTACCCTTTGGCCTTGCACTCTCACCCTGCGGGGTTGGGACTGAATGCCAAGAAAAGTGTTGCCTTCTCCAGCTCAGAGAACCACTTATCTAGGCGTGGAGTGGGACTCGACCACGATGCAGGCTCATGTGATACCTGCTCGAGTAGTCTCGATCCTCACTGCAGTCGTAAGAGTAAAAGAAGACCGGTCACTCACTGTCAGCAGTGTCAAAGACTGCTGGGCCTGATGGCAGCTGCATCCAATACCTATTGGCCTGCTGTACATAAGACCCCTACAGTGGTGGCTCAGGAACAAAGGTGTATCCCTGAGGGGACATTCTATTCGCATGACTAAAGTATCACACCAAGCTGCATGTGCTTTAGACATGTGGAGGAAACCAGTGTTTCCAAATCAGGCCCAGTGTTGGGAGCTCCGGCTCGCCGCCTAGTGCTAGCGACGGATGCGTTCCTCATTGGTCGGGGAGCGGTCATGAGTGGCTGCTCAGCCTGAGGTCTGTGGGAAGATATTTCTCACAGACATAAGAGACAAACACGTCAATACGTCAGTAGTCTGTTACATCAACCACCAAGGAGGTCTGCGTTGTCATGAAGGCTGGATGCCAGAATATAGACAAGACCGAGGTCTGTTTGTATGCCTTCTCCCCGATCGCTCTGCTCCTAGGAGTTCTGGAGAGAGTGTGCGGGGACGCAGTCAGCCTACAGTTAGTAGCACCGTTCGGGCCGGGCTGAGTTTGCTTCTCGGACCTGATGTCCTTTCTAGACAGCTCCCCATGGGAGATTCTGATCAGGAGGGACCTCCTCTCAGAGGGACCACACTACTGCTAGTGTTGTGCTCTCTGAGGAGACCTTCAGGCTCTGTCTGGGCCCCTACATCTTGACTTTGCGCCTGGCATGGCCAAAGCCTTCCTGTACCAGCGAGCGGGTTACAGTCCTAAGGTACCTACAGTCACACCACAGCCAGTGGTACTACGGGCTTTCAACCCTCCTCCCTTTGGGGAGCCTGGCCAGCAGAAGCTAAATTGTATGTGTCCAGTACGAGCACTGGACGCATACGTCCACAGAGGTGGACCCAGGACAGATCCCTCTAATTGAGAGCCAGCTACATTCCTGAGCACCTAAGTATAAGAGCAGACATCCTGTCAAGACAGAGGCCGAGGCCCGGGGAATGATTGCTCCACACCGAGGTGGCGGAGCAGATCTAGAGAGAATTCTACAAAGCAGGGTGGACCTCTTTGCGATAAGAGAGAATGCGCAATGTCCCCCGTGGAAGGAAAAAGGAAAAGGAAAAATCTGAAAAGAAGGTAGCGGAGGATAAATAAAAGAAACCAAAAGTTTCAAAAATACCAAAAGTACTGCATGCCTATTGCAACAACTTTAGGAGTTAATTTTTTTTAAAGCTTAATTTCTTTTACCCTAAAACTACTAATGTCTTTTACACATTTAATGCCTCCTGTTTTCTGTTTATATTACTGTTGTTTTGTTACGTAGGCTGTTTTTGGATTTCATGGCACTTTAACAATTGTCCTTATCATTATTTGCTTTTCTCCATATGCATTTTAATATATATATTTAATATTTACTAAATATAAAACTGCACATATGGGAACTCGCCAGAGAGACCAATTGCCTTTGAGCTTTGAATATTGGCATGCATTTGATTGCACTCAGGTGCACCTCATCACTGCGTGAGTATAAGTGGGCACGAGCGGAATGCACATGCAGGTTTTCGCTGAAGAGCTGAGCCGGCGTCAGCGTGACCCAGAGTCGTGGCAGGAGAAAGTGTAATGTCTCCGTTCCCTCCTTCAGGGAACGTGGGTTACGTTCGTAACCTAGACGTTACCCTTTCAGTCGAATCGCATCGACGTTACATATGGGAACACCCATGGAACAGGCCACGACTCTTAAGGCCACGTTACGCGAGACCCCCCGCCGTCAGTGGAGGATCTGCACGTAACCTTCCCGACCCTCTGGGGCCCAAGAAGGGGGGCAGACAGAGTTGCTTTCAGCAGTGTTGAAGCAGGTGGTTGAGGGTGGAGCACATACTTTAACACAGTTCTCGCATGTAGAATAAGAAAATACAATATATCGATAAGATTATGGATATAATTGAAGGGAAACACAGCCTTCTGGCTGACAGTGGAATTTTAAGGTCTTTTTTGCCACACCTAGTGGGCGAAGGAGACCAAGAGTGCAGCGGGAGCTACTCTGCTCTAGTCCGACTGAGGGGCAGGGAGGACTCAGGTTACGCGCATCTAAAGGAACACTGAGATATTTAAGCGCGGGTCCCGTGGGAGTGGCGCAGCAAGGCGGCACCAGTCGGGCCCCTCGCTCACCTGCTGTCCTGATCAAGGATGCGAGAAGGCACCGCCTTTATGCGGAGGTCGTAAAACCTGGCACCGGTGTTGGGTGTCGCCCAGCCAGCAGCTCTACAGATATCTGCTAAGAGGCACCATGAGCCAGCGCATAGGACGAGGCGACACTCCTTGTTGAGTGAGCTCTCAGTCCTAAGGGGCAAGGCTCTCCCTGGTATAAATAAGCCAGGGAGATGGCTTCTACCACCCAGTGAGCCAACCTCTGTTTGGTGACAGGATTCCCTTTCTGCTGGCCACTGAAGCAAGTAAAGAGCTGCTGAGAGCGTCTGAAGCTCTGAGTACGGTCAGTGTAGAGGTGCAGCGCGCATACAGGACACACAATAACTGGGTCTGCCTCCTCCCGGGGCAGAGCTTGCAGGTTCACCACTTGATCGCGGAAAGGCATGGTGGGAACCTTGGGCACGTAGCCGGGGCGAAGTCTCAGGATGACGTGAGAATCAGCCGGGCCGAACTGTAGGCACTCTTCGCCGACAGAGAAGGCTTGTAGATCCCCTACCCTCTTAATAGAGGCCAGCGCAATGAGAAGCGCTGTCTTCAGCGTCAGATATTTTACATCGGCCGACTGAAGTGGCTCGAAAGGAGCTAACCGCAAGCCATTTAAGGTGATGGCCTTACCAAGAAGGTAAGAGGTGCGGTCTCTGGGCATTAACCCGATGCGCACCCCTAAGGAATCGAACGATGAGCTGATGCTTCCCAAAGGATGCGCCCTCCACTGCGTCGTGATGTCGCTGTCTAGTGCAGCGACATATACTTTAAGAGTCCAAGGGGACAGCCTGCGCTCCAACTTCTCTTGCAGGAAGGAAAGCACCACTGCGATCGTGCATCTCTGTGGGTCCTCTCCACGGGAGGAACACCATTCGACGAACAGACCCCATCTCTGACTTTAAGCCTGCCTCGTAGAGGGAGCCCGCACTTGAGCGATGGTATCTACGACAGCGCTGGAGAGGCTGGAGAAGTCTCACTGGGTGAAAGGCGTACTTGAGCCCCGGAGGCCAGCTGCATGCCAGGTCATCCCTGCTGAGCGCTCGAGGGGACTCGTGAAGGGTATAAAACAGTGGGTAATGGGTCGACTCGGGAGAAGCGAAGAGATCGATCTTCTCCATGGTGGGTGGACTGCCGTGAGAGCTGATCCGCTGCATGGTTGAGTAGCCCTGGAACATGAATAGCACGCAGCGATTTCAGCCGCTTGTGACTCCACAGAAGCAGATGGCGGGTGAGCTGAGACATACGGCGGGAGCGTAGACCACCTTGTTTGTTGATGTATGCAACAGCTGCAGTTTTGTTCGTCCGGACTAACACGTTCTTGTGGCGCAGCATCGGAAGAAAATGACGCAGCACGAGAAACACTGCCATCAGCTCGAGGCAATTGATATGCCAAAGCAGTCGGATGCCTGTCCAGGGACCCGAGGCTGCTTGCCCGTTGCATACAGCACCCCAGCCCGTGAGAGAAGCATCTGTGTACACCACAACATGTCTCGAAACCATT
>JAUMHQ010000094.1:14689466-14705499 GCA_032361165.1 Enteromius paludinosus | reverse complement strand
CAATTTGTAATGTCTACTTGGTACTTTGTATTTTAACACAAGAAAAGCTTTAAACATTACATAATCACAATGTAACCCTGAAATTAATAGTATGCAGTGATGGTTCGGTGAGTGTGGATCAGTGCAAGGGTTGTGTGTAGTATGCAGTGATGGTTCGGTGAGTGTGGATCAGTGCACGGGTCGTGTGTAGTGTGCAGTGATGGTTCGGTGAGTGGATCAGTGCACGGTCGTGTGTAGTATGCAGTGATGGTTCGGTGAGTGTGGATCAGTGCACAGGTTGTGTTTAGTATGCAGTGATGGTTCGGTGAGTGTGGATCAGTGCACGGGTCGTGTGTAGTATGCAGTGATGCTTTCAGTAGTATGAATCAGTGCACGGGTCGTGTGTAGTATGCAGTCATGGTTCGTTGAGTGTGGATCAGTGCACGGGTCGTGTGTAGTATGCAGTGATGGTTTCAGGAGTGTGAATCAGTGCACGGGTCGTGTGTAGTATGCAGTGATGGTTTCAGGAGTGTGAATCAGTGCACGGGTCGTGTGTAGTATGCAGTGATGGTTTCAGGAGTGTGAATCAGTGCACGGGTCGTGTTTAGAATGAAGTGATGGTTTGGTGAGCGTGGATCAGTGCGCGGTTCGTGTGTAGTATGCAGTAATGGTTTGGCGAGTGTGGATCAGTGCAGAGATGCTCGTTAACATTCTGTCCGGAGCGCGAGACGCGGCGCCTGCGCGGCTCTTTCACCGTGCTTCAATACTCAGAAGCGACTCAAGAGAGGCAGCCCAGCTCTCTGTTCGTGCGCGAGCTGAAATGGATGGAGTAGAGAGGAAAAGGACGGGGGCTCATAGGAGCATGATGAAAGACAGCGATCTTAAACGAGACTCGGGCATCCCTGAGCGCGTGACACTTAAGAAGGAGATCGGGCTTCTGAGCGCGTGCACGATCATCATTGGTAACTAAAGTTTACAACTTGTTTTCTTCTTGACTGTGGGCCGTTCTACCAACACGAAAACGTATTAAGACTTAAAAATACAAATTTACTAATACGTTTGCTTATTATATTAATTGTCTTAATACCTAAACTCGGAAAACAAGAGACTAAACTATAGTCTCCGCAATTAGGTGTAAAAGAAAAAAAAATCGTAAATTTGCAAAAAAGTTTGAAGTTATATGTTTACTTCGGTCGAAACTCACTTGCACCGTGTGGGCTCTCTCAGATGTGTTTGTCCTCTGAGGCTCTGAAAGAAGCCGAATGAAAGCTACAGCTTGTTCCCTGCGCTGATGGCAGCCGGCTCTGTGACGGGCAGCAGTAGATTATTTATGCCTGCTGTTACGTAATCTCGTTGTACGACAGTTGGGTACTTGAGAGAAGAGCTGCTGAAAGTGGGTTAGTGAGGGGGGGCTGGTCATTGTCTGCTTGTGAAACTCTCACAGGTACTACAGCGGGGCCACACAGCTGATGCTGACCGGCCATGTACTGCTGCTTGCTGATACTGTATTTGGTGTTGGGTTAGTTCTTAACTAAGTCTTTACTCCTGGGGATATTTATTTATTTGTTTGTTTGTTTTATTACCAGGTCATACTAGTATTTTGAAATATTAATTAAAATGCTGAAATAATTTTATGACCTAAAAGAAAATTGATACTTAAGATTATTCACTATTTTAAGTCCACTAATTAGCTAAATTAGTGGCAATGGTGCATATGCATATCATATTCTGATCTATCTGAGTCTATCGGATAATTAAGGATTAAGCTTTATAAACAGGGGTGGACTTAGTGATTAACTATGTGCTCTTTTAGCTTACCTTGCTTATTTGATTAAGCTTGACCTTGTTTATGGGAACACTTTTGTGTTCAGGAAATGACAATTTAAGCTTCTTTCTTTCCTCAGGTAACATTATTGGCTCAGGGATCTTCATCTCTCCTAAGGGTGTCCTGGAGCATTCGGGTTCGGTTGGTTTGGCTCTGGTGGTGTGGGTGTTAGGAGGAGGCATCGCTGCTCTGGGCTCTCTGTGTTACGCTGAACTAGGGGTCACCATCCCCAAATCTGGAGGAGACTATTCCTACGTCACAGAGATCTTTGGCGGTCTCGTGGGGTATGACAGGTCCATATATGATCTACTCATGCGCTAGAGAGGGGCTAGCATGGGCTCTAGCACCCCCTTAAAAGACTAAAGCACCCGCATACATTAAGAAAGGTTCAAGCATTTAATGCGTTACATGGGCATAACTTGTGTAATGTGATACAACGTGATGTGATTTGCTGTAATGTAATAGCATTTTAGGGTAACAATTGACTAAGGATTTTTCTAGTTGCATGTTTATATGAAATTGCTTAATATAATATCCTACTAAACCAATTTTAATATGCATTTAAGTGTAAACACTTCAGGTGTTTCGAAGTCATAGTCTGATTGGTTTCATTATACATGATTTTTAGGAGTGATTGGTTGTTAGACATGTCGGGCCTTGGCCAATGAATGCTATCTTTTATTCCAGGCTTTCAGCTGTCTGTCTGTCATGAGATTTTAGGTTTAGAGTAAACACTTAAAATGCACCTATATAGCGACTGGATTATTAATATAAAAATACTTCTACTAATAACTTGTTTTGGTCAAATTTACTATTATTTACCCAGCTCCCCCTGTCATTGATCTATTACCCCCTCAGCACCTGCGTTCTCAGTTCTCTAGTGCCCCTGGATCTACTAAACAGTGAGTGGAAATCAAACACTGAATGTGTTTTGATTCTCTCTAGGTTTCTGTTGCTGTGGAGTGCAGTATTGATCATGTATCCTACCACACTGGCAGTCATCGCTCTCACTTTCTCTAACTACGTGCTTCAGCCCGTTTTCCCATACTGCGTTCCTCCATACATAGCCACACGCATGCTCTCCACCATCTGCATACGTGAGTGCTTGATTTATCTATATATCTATTCTATACATTAATGTATTCAGCCTGCTGTTTAAACAAAAATAGACAGAGTTTATATAGCATAGGACTAAATGTATATATTTTAAAACGGCTTTGGTGAACCTGAGGATTCAGCAGAATTTACCTGTAAGAATTCAGTCAAATAATTTCAAGTGTGTTTTCTGCTGAACTAAGCAAAACTGCAAATATAATTTTTTTAAACAGGTCTCCCAGACCTCTACTTCTATATACAGTGCCCTCCACTAATATTGGCACCCTTGGTAAATCTGAGCAAAGTAGACTGTGAAAATAAATCTGCATTGTTTATCCTTTTGACCTTTCGTTCCAAAAATTCACAAAATTCTAACCTATCATTGAAGTAAAACAATTGAAAATGGGGAGAAAACTCATGATGAAATAAATGTTTTTCTCCAATACATGTGGGCCACAATTATTGGCACCCAATTATTGCTACCTCCTTTTCCCAGCTCTGAATTTTCTCCTGTAATGCCTGAAGAGTTTGGAGAACACCATAAGGGAAAAGAAAGCATTTCTTCATCCAGAATCAGTTTAGTTAACTTTAGTTAACCTCACTCATTTTCTGCAGGGTTCAGGTCAGAGGACTGGGATGGCCAGTGGGCTGTTTGACTATTTTCTTTAAATATTTTCTTACCTTGAGACTCAACTATTTTCTGCAATTCTCCAGCCTTGAAGAGTCTTTAGCCAGTCAAACTCTACTCCTCACCCTGTATTAGGATGATAGAGACACGTCCTCTTCCAGGCAGTTTCCTAACATTGTATGTTGATTGGAAATTCTTAATGAATTCCCAGATGGTGGAAATGGTCATTATCACTGCTCTAGGTCTTTTCTTAAAACTGCTTCACTAATTGGTGAAGCTCAATTATCTTTTGCTGCACATCATAAATATGGAATGTGGGCTTTGTTTTCCCTCCTATATATATTTGTGAAATAAGAAACCATGGCTGGATCATTTTATGTTCATAATCACCCTGGAGTGGTCCAAATTGTGAATATGAATGGGAATATACTTCAGAGATATTTTACTCAAAGAAGAATTCTAAGGGTGCCAATAATTGTGGTCAACAAGTATTGGAGAAAAACATTTATTTCATCACAAGAATTTTTCCCTATTTTCAATTGTTTTACTTCAGTGTTTTGAAGTAAGTTTTTTTTTTTTTTTTTTTTCAATGCAGATTTATTTTCACAGCCACCTTTACTCAGATTTACCAAGGGTGTGTACATACGTATATATTTATATATGTATATGTTCATTTTTTTATGTTGTATGGCACATGTTTTGTTGAATGCTTGTCTTCAGTACATGAATGTTTTTCTCTGAGAATGTCCCGGTTACAGTTACGGCTCTGGATCTGTGCCAGCAGCACTTGACGGCTCAGTGATGGAGTGGCATGGCTCTATAGCATGTGATTGCTGCATTAGCTCTCATTATTCAAGTCCGTTATGTGGAGTCATTCACACAAACCAAAACAACAGCAGCAAGAGAGCGCCAGGAAAACGCAAGGCCTTCCATCTCCTCACAGACCTGCTCTTTGCTCCCGTGTTTTGTTCTCATTCAAATCTATTTGTTTCAATTGGGCTTAAACTTCTCTCGGTAGGGGGAAGGTTATTATGAAACAGTGTGTAAGCTGTGACACTGATGGATGAGCCCATAGAATTACAAATCCACTCCCCTTTTTAGCATTCCCACATTTCTGTCAAGCACCCCATACAGGGTACAAAGTAATCCTAAAACAGTATTTCCTGATGCCAACAAGTCATATATTTTTAACTGTGAAGCGTAAATGATAAAATCCACTCTACTTAAAGTCACACATTAAATAGATTCAATCAGGACATTGTACAATCTTTAATGTGTGTGTGTGTGTGTGGATATTTACAGTGTTTTTGACATGGGTGAACTGCTACAGTGTGCGTTTGGCCACACGGATCCAGGACGCCTTTACCGTGGGGAAGTTGCTGGCCCTGGGGCTCATCATTACTGTGGGCTTAGTACAGATCTTTGGAGGTAAAAGAAAAAAATAACACCCCGTTCCCTATTATGAAAAGATTTTATTTAGATGAACAAACTGCGAAAAAAAAATGCACTTTCAGCATATTTATAGAACACAGTTGCTTCTATTTACATGGGAGAAAAGTGACATCCTATTAGTGACACTGGAGCACAAAAGCAATCATAGTAGCACATGTATATTTGTAGTAATAGCCAACAATACATTGTATGGGTCAAAATTGTCAATTTTTATTTTATGCCAAAAATCATTAGGATAATAAGTAAAGATTATGCTCCATGAAGATATTTAGCAAATTTCCTACTGGAAACAGGCTATATAAACCTCATTTTTGATTAGTAATATGCATTGCTAAAGACGTAATTTGGACAAATTTAAAGGTGATGTTCTCAATATTTCGATTTTTTTTGCACCCTCAGATTTAAGTTCAAGTTCTAAAATGTTGTATCTTGGTCAAATATTGTCCTATACTAACATGAATACATTAATGAAAAGCATATTTATTCAGCGTTTCAATTTCAAAAAACTGACCCTTGTGACGCTTATTCTTTGGTCCAGGGTCACATATGTAATCTAAACCAATGAGATCTTTCAATGTTATCTCAACCAATTTGTACATATTTTACAAGGTGGCTAATTTGTACGACCTCACTCACCCACTCACTGAGGGATAGGTTTAAGGGTTGTTTTTTTGTAAAAAGTCTTACAAATTACAAAAAATATGTATGATTTTTCACAAAAAGTAAAAAAAAAAAAAAATTTATAGCAAGGTTATACGAATTCGCCACCTCCTAAAATACGTATGAAGTACCATGAGATCGGACTACTTACATACAATGCATGTGAATATTAGTTGTCACTTACAAACTGTATCTCTCAATAACAAATAAACCTTTTTCGAAAACCCGATCTCACAGCAATTTTCGCTAAATTGCACGTATTTTGCAAGTTGACGATTTGTATGATTTTGTATGAATGAACTAGACCTAACCAAGTCCCTAAATGTACCAGTCACTGAGGTTTACAAAATCATACGAGTGAGGTCGTACGAATTATCCACCTTATAAAACATTCATGACCTGTTGTAAGACTGTTGGTGTGTCAAATCCGATACTCAAATTATTCATGGATAATCAAGTAAACCCAAGTTGTGTCAGTCCGTTACACATTAATCTTGAAATATTGTTATTTGATCAATTATCAAAGCTGTTTCTGTTTCCACAGGTAACTATGAAAGCCTGACTCCACAGGTGGCGTTCACGTTTAATAAAGCTCCCTCCATAGGGCAGATTGCTCTAGCTTTTCTTCATGCCTCCTTTGCCTTCAGCGGATGGAACTTTCTCAACTACGTAACGGAGGAAGTGGTGGATCCAAGGAGGTTTGTCTGATACCACATTTACAACTTGGCAGGACTGACAAAATCTGCTGGAATAAGTGTACTGGCTCATTCTGAGTGTATTTTCTGCTAGGTTTGGTTTTGTGTTCTGTCCCTGTTGTGCATCAAGCCCTATTCGGACGGGGGGTCGTTAGAGAAATGTTTGTTTCACAGACGTACTTGGTGATTTTAATCCCATCCGAATCTGCCATGTCTGTGTGTTTCTCTCACAACCTCTGTGATAATTCCAGAGCAAATCACCTACTGTTCCTCAGCAAACTCAGTGATCCTCTGAGAAAACTAATCCTGTCCGATGCCGGTGATGTTATTTTTCACAATGCATTTCCTTGTGTGCTTTGGCCAACACAAATTACCATAGATGCTCTTACCACACACACACACACACACACACGTTTGATATATTTTGATATAGAAATAAAAATAATAATAATAACAAAAATAAGAGCCAGATCACGCGAACTGTTAAGACTGGCTATTGTAATATCAGCATCTGATAAGATTACTCACATTTATTTCTGAGAGCGTGGTATCTCTGTGACACCTAGATGTACAAAACAGACCCTCCCACCTCTGTAATACACACAGACGTGTTAGTCCCATCCGAGATGGGACATGAAAATCACAGACGTCAGGTGATTAAAAACTTGTTCCGTCTGAATAGGTCTTCAGTTTTCTTGGCTCCTAATTAGTTGTTCTTTTATCGTTATCGGACCATTGTATCTGTTTCCTCCCATTTCTTGTCCAATGTATATAAATCCTATAACTTCAGGCAATATAAATAAATATTACCCTTTTGCACAGGAACATTTATCCACACATGCTCTGTGGCTGAATATATATAATTACATATTATGTTGTTGTGCTTTTATTTTGGTTCTTCCTCAGGAATCTGCCACGAGCCATATACATCTCCATTCCACTGGTCACATTTGTGTACACGCTCACAAACATTGCATATTTCTCCTCCATGTCTCCTGAAGAACTGCTGTCCTCCAACGCAGTGGCTGTTGTAAGTACAAGCCATAAAACATTTTGTTCATTTAAAGCACCTGATTATTAACATTTAAAAATGTGTGTGTTTATGTCATTTGCATTAGTTTATTTCATTTACAGTAACACTAATTGTCATTGTGGCAAACTCAAAATACTTAACGCCAGATTAATAAGCAGAGATGATATGCATCTGTTGATTTGGGTATCTGAATTGTAGTATGTCAGATTTTAGTAGTGTGCTCCATCCTTCACAAACAATACGCAACGTTTCCAATTGTGCTGTGTAAATTGTAATCAATAATGATTATGTGGCTGCATTTGTGCCTGTTTTGAGATACTTTCTTTAGTAAATAAGGTGCAAAAACAACATAGATGGAAGTAAGCTGTGTTTTTCAGTGGGCAAGACATTATCCCCTGAATGTTTCATTCCATGTAATTTGCATTAGACCTTTGGTGAAAAGCTTCTTGGCATGTTTTCCACCCTCATGCCGATCTCTGTGGCACTCTCCACTTTTGGAGGCATCAATGGTTACCTCTTCACCTCCTCCAGGTGAGGGCATTTCTAGTTCATTTTACTGTCTTTATTATCCTGTGACAAAACGTGCACAAATCCAATACTTTTCACACTAAAAAAGAAAACTAAACAAAGAGTAACTTCAGTCATTTTAAAAGCGTCTCTAGATCTGTCAGGTATATTAATCATAAAGTCAAGATTAAGGTTTAGGTTTTCCAATTCTATTGGCATTTTGTCTATTTTATTCATAAAGAGGTTTTTTTACAATATAGATAGTTTCAAAACTGCTTCACAGGAGCAAAATATTTCAAATTTGAGATAAATCCAAGTTCTGCCTTAGGGCACCCCTAATGAGACAACGGTGTCATTATTCAGCTCCACTCAGTAGATAAAGTTCAGTAACTGTAAAGTCCATCAATTACGAAGCATGTTCAGTTCAGCTAAGCGGAAGAAAATATTGTCGTATTCAGCTTGAATCAGTTTGACATTGATTCAGTTCAGTTAAATAAGTCAAATCAAAGCAAAGCAAATGGAAAGTGCGTAGACCTAGAGTCATATTAATACATGTATGGCTGCATTTTGGACTATTTGGAGATGAGAAATTAAGGAGAGGGGTAGCCCAACATATCATGCGTTATCGAGTCGTCTGGAAATAAAAGCATGAATAACTGTTTCAAAGCTAGCTCAACTTTTGCGTAGATGATAAACGCTTGTGCTAACTATGCTATTGATTTGATTGATTAGTTTAAGACTGCTAAAGTCCTGTAATCCTAAATCTGGGTCTGTAGAGTTAGGTGTTGTCTGCAAAGCCAAATCTAAAATCTAAATCTACTCAAAACAGATGCTAGAGGTAACATGATCCTAAACTCAGATCTAAAAGCACTTTTGCTATAGTGTCACAAACGTTTACGAGAGCTGACTCAGTGCTGTGAAGCGTGTTGAAGCCAGACTGAGAAATGGCAGAGATCAAGACTAGTTCTGAAGCTTTATAAAGAGAGATTTTTCAAGAATTGTACATAAAAATGGCTGGTTAGATCAGGGCTGGGCAACTTATGTGGTGTCCTGCAAAGTTTAGCTCCAACCTTATACTGTAGGCATGGGTGACATTATCAGTTCAGCCCTGCTGTGACCTGTTAGAGGTACTAGACATGCTAAAAGCCCTCAAACGGAAGCAAAAGCAATTGAAGATCTGGTAGCTGTTTCTTTTTTGCAGCATTGAGCAATGTAGCCAAACCCATCTAGTGATTATACAGATAGTTCTGCAGCTATAAGAATAAGAATAGCAGGTTAAATATATTTCTGTAATTCTTGTATACCACAGGGTCTAGTGAGGAGTCATATTAAGTGTAAGTGTTAATCAATTATGAAACAAACTGTTTCAGGCCCCCCTAAATCTCATTTACTGTTTACGTGTGCATTTGTTTGAATACACACAGGTTGTGTTTCTCTGGGGCACGAGAAGGACATTTACCCAGCCTCCTTGCTATGATCCACTTCAAGCACTGCACGCCGATTCCAGCTCTACTCGTCTGTGTATGTGATCTTGAGTTTTTGTTAGACAACCCGAATCTTGGAAACGTTGGTACATTTTTATTTATTTATTTATTTTTGTTTGAATAAATGAAAACTAAAAGACTTTCAAATCACACGAGCCCATTATTTTATTCACAATAGAGCACAGAGAACATAAAAAAATGTTTAAACTAAGAAATGTTAAACTTTTATTTACTAAATGAGCTCATTTTAAATTTGATGCCTGCTGCTGGTCTCAAACAAGTTGGCACGGGGGCAACGAAAGGCTGAAAAAGCAGGACATTTTGAAAAGATTCAGCTGGGAGAACATCTAGCTACCAATTGCGTTAACTGACAATAGGTCTGTAATTATAATTAGCTATAAAGAAGCTTTTAGAGACTCTTAGGAGTAAAGTTGAACAGAGGCTCCAATCTGTGAAAGAGTGTGTAAAAAGATAAGGAAATAGTTTAAAAACTAAAACAAAAAAAATTATATCACTCAACATGAAATTGCAAAAGCAGTGCATAACATCATCAAAAGATTTAGAGAAACTGGAGAGATTTCTGTGCATAAGGGACAAGGTCGAAGATCTTTTTTGTACGCCCCGTGGTCTTTGGGCCCTCAGAAGACACTGCATCACTCAGCACGTGACTCTGTCACTAATGCCAAGTTCAGACTGCACAATTTTAGCTCCGATTTTGGTTTTGAAAAATCACAGGCAAATCGGTGCTCGTTCGCGTGAGTGACAGTCGCACAGTGTAAACTATCAAAGATGCGATCTGAAAGAATCGTCAATGTGTCGCCAACACCCGTGAGATATTTGGTATGCTAAATATCTGGACCTGTCGAGGACTCAGAATCATGCCGTGTGAATGTGTTCTAACTGAAAATAAGATTGAAGATTACCTACAGCCAATGAGAGCGCAAGATCTAGATAGTGGAACGTTGGGGGAGGAGTTACGAAGGTATAGAAGGTAATTATCCTCCTCTACAATCTTCTTTTCGTTGTAAAAGAGCGCACATGCAATTTGTATGGCAAGCTTATTTTGCTTGCTATTATTTTTAATAATAATCCCAGTCTCACGTGAGAACTCCGGTCTTGCACACGTGACCTCGCGTGTGTTTGGCAGTGAGACAAAGTTGTCGGCGATTCTTCCTGTTGTAAAGTCATGCAGTGTGAACACAGCAGTGACTGAATGCTACCCCAGATAGAAAAGATCTGTGACGCGACTACTTTAAAAAACCGTCTGAACTCATAACATTACTAAATGGGCCCAGGAATACTTCCAGAAACCACTGTCGGTAAACACAATCCTCCAAGTCATCTGAAGATGACGACTAAAGCTCTAGCATATGTGAACATGGTCCAGAAGTGCCGTCATGTCCTGTGGGCCAAGGCTCATTTAAAATGGACTGTTTCAAAAATTTGACATTTATGTCGGAAGTCATGGGCGCTGTGTCCTCTGTCGTGTATGGGAAGCTTTCATGTTTTCGAAGGCACTATGAGTATTAAATGAATATAAAAAGTATATAGCGGTTTTAGAGCGACATATGCTACCCTCCAGATGATGTCTATTTCAGGGAAGGTCTTGTGTATTTTAGCATGACAACACTAAACCACATACTGCAGCTATTACTACAGCATGGCTTCATAGTAGAGGAGTCCAGAGCTGAATTGGCCTAGCTGCAGTCCACATCTTTCACCTAGAGAGAATATTTGTTGCATTATTAAACTCTTCAGCAGCTGGAAACCTTTATCAGGCAAGAATAGGACCGAATTCCAACAGCAAAACTATATATGTCTTAAAAAGAAGAGGAGATGCTACACCATGGTTAAAGGGACCCCGTAGCAGTCATCCAATTTAAAAGGAGCTCATTTTGTGCATAAAAGTGTAGAAATTTCCCAATTCAAACATTTATGTTACATATGTTCCATTTTGAATTAAATACTGGCTCGTGATTTGAAATCCTTTCAGCTTCCATTTTATAAAAAAAAAAAAAAAGCCCAACATTTCTGTTATTTAGGTTGTATCTAAAACCCATTTGTGTTACTTCTCAGAGTGTAGCTTGTTCTGTTTAACTTGATTCCTTCTGTGTTTTTCCTCTTTATCTTGTATGTCAGTGCACTGCCACGATTGTGATCTTATGCATTGGAGAAACCCACAACCTTATAAACTATGTCTCTTTCATCAACTACCTCTCGTATGGAGTGACTATCGCTGGCCTGCTCTACTACAGATGGAAGAAGCCAAACTTATACAGGCCCATCAAGGTATTCAATTGTATGAACAGCCTGTTCGTGAACCTATTCGACATCATATAAGACGAAACGATGCGTTATACAGTACAGTGCATCCAGCGGGTTCACGTGGTTTGCTGCAGTGATCAGAAGGACAGTCACTTCCAGATCATGTTTATATTGCAGCTGGGGACTATGAGAGTTTAAAGGTTTTTCTCTTGTCAGGTGAGTCTCCTAGTGCCGGTGTGTTACCTGCTCTTCTGGGCTCTACTGCTGGGCTTCAGTTTGCACTCGGAGCCGCTGGTGTGTGGAGTGGGGCTGGTCATCATGCTCACCGGAGTGCCTGTTTATTTTCTGGGAGTTTACTGGAAAAACAAGCCAAAATGCATATATGACTTCATCGGTAAGGAGACTGGGGGATCAGTTGATTTTCATGTAATTTATATTCTCGATAGATACACGTATTAAAATAGTTATTTATTCGCCCTTGTTGTGTTCCAAAATTGGAACTTGGAGAACAGAATGAGACATGTAGAACGTTCACACTCGCAATAAGCACTGCATGAGTAAATGGTGACAGGACATTTCAAGCTTGGGTGAACGTTTAATGACCATGAAATGATATCATGTACTGTATTTGTGAAGTAAATATATGTGCGTGTGTCCTCTTTGTTACAGAGTGGGCTACGTATCTGGGACAAAGAGTGTTTTTCGTCGTTTTCCCGCAATTCGATCCTATTGAAGTGGCAGAATGGACTGACAGATCTTCCTTCACAAGCAAAGCTTCTGGACCTCTCTGAATTTTGTACTACTGTAATTTGGCAGCTCTTTACTTAAAACCCACAATCCCCAGGCTTGTAGTAGTAGTAAAACAAAGAAATGAAACAATAACCGCCTCATTTGTTTAAATGGGGACTATATTTGTATGCTTCAGTGGGTTTAAATGGTACTGTTTCAGCTATCACGGATTGTATAAGGAACTGGGTATTGCTCACTTTTTGGTTAGGTGTGTTATTTCTACTGTTTTCAAACCCTGTAATTTGCTACTAGGGTTCAATTGTTGATACATGTACAGAATCTCTCCTCTCTGTTGTATGATACTTCACCTGCGATGCCTTATCAACCACATTACAATTTCTACAGGCACTGCACGCCTCGCTGATGTAAATACGTATAAAGTGCTTCTAACACTTCAGTTTTGGTCTTTAGTCTCAAATGTTACGTGCAAGCTTTTTTTTAAATTATTACAAAATATACGGTATCAAAATTAATTCCTTAAAATGATTTACAAGGGACTGAAAGATGTTTTTGATTCTTTTATTTTTTTTCTCAGTGTTCAGTCACTTTGAGGACTCTTTCATTGGCAGGCAAACACAAGGATAGAGAACTTGTCATAACATAAGAAAAAAAAAAACTTGATAGAGGGAAAAATGTCTACTTTTTCTTATTCTAATAACTTCTACCTTGCTGAAGGCAACTACTTTTACAATTTGTTAATCTCCAAGCATTAAGCATGAGCAACACTGGTTACCACATACGTATATTTGTACAAGTAGTCCAGGTTTGTACGAGTTAAAGCTGTATTGTCGCGTAAACAAAGGATGCCGTGTTAAAAGGCACCGCTGGGATTCGAACCCAGGATCTCCTGTTTACTAGACAGGCGCTTTAACCAACTAAGCCACGGCGCCAGCGCAAAATATCGAAGAAATACGACTCTTGAACATATTTCGAGGAGAGAATGATATCTGCTTCTTTGGTCGTTTGTTTATTTAATATAGACAACTTTCTCTGCGTGTCAGAGTCTGTTTGCCATTATTTTTTTTCTTTTACTTATATTATTACGTAACACAAATTCGACTACTGCAGCATTCCACTATAGTCCTCGGTTAATATGTGAGGAATAATAGAACGCGTGATAAAATTGTAAAACTCAGCCCATGAATCTATATTTTACAAAATTCCCATTTCCTGAAAATGATCCTCTCGTCGCGCGGCGATGGCGTCAGAACCGGAAGCGAATGCTGTGCACGCGTGTTGTTCGCCGCAGCCGAGATAAAGTTCGGATTGATCAAGGTAAGTTCAGGTTTACTATCACGTAAATATCTACAGAACTGTGGTAATGTCACTGTAATGATAAAAGCATAACGTTAGTTACTGTTCTTCTCAGTGGCTGTATTTGCTCACAATACTGAACATAGCTGGCTGTCTTGCCCTTAAGAAAATTAATCATTATTTTACTGTAGTAAAAATGTACTAACCATGTTTTTTGGCCTGTTTATCGTCATTTGTATAACCCCAGTTTTACCTCTAAACTATGGTTAGGCTAGCAAAACGATATTTATTTTATGGTTACGATGGTTTAACTACATGTTTTTTTTAGTTGTGATAAAACCATGGCTAGTTGTCGTAAGGAAAAAGTTATTAGTAAAATATTTCTGAAAATGAGCGGTAACAAGTGTGACAGTCATGATTCACATATTTAAATAAAACAGAACTCTTCCATTTTTCTATGAGATCCTGAGAGTTGATGTATGTTGTATCTCAGTATTTCCACTGGCCTTTACAAACAGCTGTTGGTGGATGGGTGGTGAAGGTGATGATGATGGCGAGTGGCGTGGGCAGGTTGTGTTTTGCTCAGAAGACCGTTCTGGCCCCTATGGTGCGGGTGGGCTCTCTGCCCATGAGGCTGCTGGCCCTGGACTATGGAGCAGATATTGTGTATTGTGAGGTCAGATGAACATTTCTACAAATGCATGTTACACTCCGTTTTAATTTGATTTAATGCAATCTGCTAAATCTGCACATGGTCTTGTGGCTCTTATGTATTTCAGGAGCTGATTGACATCAAAATGGCCAAGTGCGAGAGAGTGGTAAACGGTATGTCTGTTTCATAGGGACTTCATTCGATATCATTCATTTAATGTGTTTGAGCTGCTCTTATCTTTGCAATTTGCTTGTCATCTATACTCCGACCCGCTCACTACGTTCCTCTGATTCTGACCATCTCGCTGTCCCTCCGTACCGCCTCTCTTCAATGGGGGGCACATCTTTTTAGTGTTACCGAACCTAAATTTAGGATTTATGTCTATCATACTCGCTCCATTCTGTTTAGAATATCTCAGAATTGAAATCTTTACTTTAAACCCGTCTGTTATCTGAATGTTACACCTCTGAGTCGATAAACTGACGGCTCTTGTTTTGTGTTTCCAGTTTGTTACATTTATTATAAAGTGTCCTTGAGCTCTGGAAAGGCGCTATATAAATAAAAACTATTAGTATTATTATTATTGCTCTGAATGATGAGAAATTGGATGAAACTTATGTATCAAACCTACAAAGCCTACTGTATAATTAGTTTTTTTTTGTCTAAATGATCGTATTGCTGAAAAACCTCTTGTAAATGATCTACTACATGCTTTCTGTCATCTGAATGAAATAATGTCCACCTATAGCTTGTGCTTTGCATCTTGTTGCTGTGATTCGTTTATTTATTTATCAGTAAGTATACCTGTTTAATTGTTATTATCTCGAAATAAATACTTCTTGCACTGAAGAAGAGCAGCTTTACTTGATTCATTCAAATATTAGCGTCAAATATAATATATGACATTTGAGGAGTGTTTTGCAAGTTGTTTCAGGTTTTACAAGATTACTAAACCTTCTTGTTGGTCTTCAGATGTTTTGGAGACGGTTGATTTTGTTGCTCCAGATGAACGTGTGATGTTTCGCACCTGCAGGAAAGAGGAGGGCCGTGTGGTCTTTCAGATGGTCAGTATGTGAGCTACTTGACTTTTATTTATTTAAAGCATTTATTTGCTTTATTAC
This sequence comes from Enteromius paludinosus, assembly GCA_032361165.1. Taxonomy (NCBI): domain Eukaryota; kingdom Metazoa; phylum Chordata; class Actinopteri; order Cypriniformes; family Cyprinidae; genus Enteromius; species Enteromius paludinosus. The sequence goes on along the minus strand of JAUMHQ010000094.1, from coordinate 14,690,060 downwards.
CTCAGATGAGATGAGGAGTATGGTTTATATCTGTATGATGAGTTATGTGCTAAGGTTGAATGCATTTCTGCTGAGTTTATAAAAAAATGTATGCATTCATTTGAAAACCCAAACTGTTTTTGCGCTTGTGTTTTTAGGGAACGGCCGATCCGGAGAGGGCGCTGACTGTGGCTAAACTAGTGTGAGTTGTCACTGTCATCATGCACTGAAACAACTCGTGTGGCGTAAATTGCTGTAAATGAATGTGACTTCATTTGAAATTAGACCATGTATTATTTAGAAGAATGTGTTTCTCAGTAATGAGCTCTAAATGAATCCGCATTTAATCTTTGGTCTAGCATGTCTGTTTTCTTCTGAACAGGGAGAAGGATGTGGCGGCTGTGGATGTGAACATGGGCTGTCCCAAAGAATACTCTACTAAGGTACAGATCATATTTAAATCTAGGAAATTAACAAATTGAATAAGGGTAAGATGCTTTTAAAATAAAATTTTTTCTTAAATATATTCATGCATGTTTGTGTGTGTGTGTGTGTGTGTGTGTGTGTGTGTGTGTGTGTGTGTGTGTGTGTGTGTGTGTGTGTGTATATATATAT
>JAUMHQ010000094.1:14674489-14689366 GCA_032361165.1 Enteromius paludinosus | reverse complement strand
GTTTCACCCGCGAAGATTCGACTGTGAGATCGGTGGTCGAATCAGGCTCCGCATATCGATGCATCGAATCTTCGACTGTTAGGGGACAGCCCTACAATAAATAAGTTTTATTTTCTTAATTAACATTAAAAAATAATATTGTTAATAATAATATTGTTAATGCATTAAATATACTTAACAAATTAGAGCTTTAATTATTTGCCAATAATTCATGACAAAAAATTAAATTGTAACCCGTTCCAGAAAATAAAATGAAAACAAAATACAATAATATTGTATGATTAAAGACAAAGTAAATGTATAACAATTTAAGAGTAAATTTATAAGATTAAATAGCAAATTAGTCTTCTATGAAGATTCTTTAACTTTGTAATGCTCGCACTTGCATTGTATGATATATTTATAATAAGTATTTTTCTCCCCTATATTTACCCACAGGCTGTTCGTTATGACAATAACCCATTTAACACCAAATACTGCTTATGCCAGATGCTCAGAGACAGAGTTGAGTCTCCATTTGGAAAACGGTTGCATGCAGCTCAGAGCAACGAAGAAATATGGTAATGTCATGCATTGTACATGTGATGATTATTATTTATTTATTTATTTTTCTTTTATGGTATGTTTAATGCACAACACACAAAAACACCATATTTAAGATAAATGTGACACTGATGACTATGATAATGAGTCTGAGATTTAATTAATTGTACTTAATTATCAAAAGATTATTTCACCCTATATCGGGTGGCCTTAACTACTACGTACTTGTACAATTTACTTACTGTGGTCATATTGTATTGTAAAACATTTCTGCTGCTATTGAGGTGGGATTCAGGGTAAGGTTAGGGGCAGGTTTAGTGGTATGGGTACAGTAGGTTTAAGAGTGGGCTACGGTGTAATGGATGGGTCAGCAGTGTAACTGTAACTGTATGTACAAAAAAAATAATTAACAAATATGTGTTTTTAAAATATATGTACAATGTACACAATACAGTGGGGATCGAAAGTTTGGGCACCCCAGGTAAAAACTTGTATTAATGTGCATAAAGACACCAAGGAAAGATGGAAAAATCTCCAAAAGGCATCAAATTACAGATTAGACATTCTTATAATATGTCAAAAAAGTTTGATTTGAAATTCCATCATTAACACTTTCAAAATAACAGAAAACAAAAAAGGGGGTCTGCAAAAGTTTATAGCATGCATTGTCTCTTTGGAAAGCTGAGATCTTACAGTGTTATCGGTTGTTCTCAATCACTGGCTGGAAAGACCATGTGATGTCAATCTCAAAGGTTTTAAATGCCCAGACTCATCTGCTCTTGCCCTAACAATCAGCACCATGGGTTCTTCTAAGCAGTTGTCTAGAAAACTGAAACTGAAAATAGTTGACGCGAACAAAGCAGGAGAAGGCTATAAGAAGATAGCAAAGTGTTTTCAGATGCCAATATCCTCCGTTCGGAATGTAATTAAGAAATGGCAGTCATCAGGAACAGTGGAAGTTAAAGTAAGATCTGGAAGACCAAGAAAATTATCAGACAGAACAGCTCGCAGGATTGTGAGGAAAGGAAGTCAAAACCCATGTTTGACTGCACAATCCCTTCGGAAAGATCTAGCAGACACTGGAGTCATGGTATAATATTCCCTTTATGAAGAGATACTTGTACAAATATGGTCTTCATGGAAGAGTCATCTGAAGAAAACCTCTTCTATGTCGTCACCACAAAAATCAGCGTTTGAAGTTTGCAATTGAACACATAGACACACCTGATGCATTTTGGAAACAAGTTCTCTGGACCGATGAGGTTAAAGTAAAACTTTTTGGCTTGATGACGTCGTGAAAAAGCTGAAGTTAAAGAGAGGATGGCTTCTACAAATGGATAATGATCCTAAACACACCTCAAAATCCATGGTGGATTACATCAAGAGGCGTAAACTGAAGGTTTTGCCATGGCCTTAATGATCTTCTGACCTTAACATAATTTAAATCTATGGATAGACCTTGAAAGAGCAGCGCATGACACACAGCCCAGAAATCTCAAAGAACTGGAAGACTTTTCTAAGGTGGAATAGGCAAAGATACCTCACACAAGAATTGAAAGACTCTTAGCTAGCTACTAAAAGCGTTTACAAGTTTCCAAACGGGGCAGTACAAGGTATTTACTCTGCAGGGTGCCCAAACTTTTGCAAGACACCTTTTTTTTGTTTTCTGTTATTTTGAAATTGTAAATGATGAAAATAAAATCTGACCAATCTAATTTGATGCCTTTTGGAGATTTCCCCATCTGTCCTTGGTTTCTTAATGCACATTAATACAACTTTTTTTACCTGGGGTGCCCAAACTTTCGATCCCCACTGTAAGTGCATTGTTTCAAATGATTAATTTAAATGGCCTGGACATGTTTTCATAAAGTTTGACCCCCGTCTTCTTTGTTTTGCAGTGAGGTGTTTGGCATGACTGATTTCTACAACAAGACCAGAGCTGAGCTGGAGGCCAGGAAAGCTACTCTGCAGACTAACGGTGATCAGCCACAGATCCCACGACTGGAGAAGGACGTCATCACAATGCCTGTCCGCTTTGAAAGGTGGAGCGACCCTTCGTGACCCCTTAAAACAGACAGGACTTTAGTGTCTTGATATTTACCGTACTGTATCTGTGTTCTCCAGAAGAGATTATCCTCCTCAGATCACGCCAAAGATGTACCTGCTAGAGTGGAGCCGCAAGGAGAAGCTTGAGCAACCTGTATATGAGACGGTCAGTTCTCAATCGATGCAGATGATTTACAACAAGACAAAACCAGCATTAAAATAAGCTAAAACATTAGTAATGGAGGAATCTCTAGACCACTCTAGCCCTTACTTAGCTTAAAGTTTCACAAATAAGGCTTAAACCTAGTCCTAGACTAAGATGAAAATCAGAGCTGTTTCAACCGAACTGCACTGACTGATCTTAAAACTCCTTTTTTTTTTTTCTAAGGCCTAACCCTAACTTAAATTACTTAAATATCTTAATTGCACTATGACCTAATCCTGGCTTAGGGTAAACCCTGTCTATGAAACCGGGTCTTAACTTGCTTGCTTACTTAACTAACTTAACTTACCTACTTAATTCACTTTACTTTTACTTTACTTAACTCACTTACCTAACACATTTTGCTTACTTACCTTACTCTCTTAACTAACTTACTTGCTTAACTTTTACTTTACTCACTCACTTACTTAATTCACTTTACTTTTGCTTGCTTAACTCACTTACCCAACTAATTTTACTTACTCGCTTAACTTGTTTACTTAACGGAATTACTTGGCTAACTTAGATATCTTACTCACTTAACTCCCCTATCTTGCTTGAAATCCAAAATTCGCTTTGTTTACATAATGTGTGCACTGTACTAAAACATACAGTATATATTAAACCTATTTAAAATATGTATATCTAATTTGGATCAATTGAACATTTATTTAATGCATAAAAATAACATGCATACACACACACACACATATATATATATATATATATATATATATGTATGTATATATGTATGTATGTTGTGTGAACAAAACCTTTATCTTGGATCTGGTTTAATTGTTTGACGCATTCAAATAATACAAAAATTGGATCAACTAAAAGTTTCATGACCATAGGATATGAATCTGTTAACCGCTGACAGGCTACTTCAACTCAGTTTGTTCACTTCTCAGGACCAGCGAACTCAAGATCGAGCTTTTCAGTCTACGGTTACGGTGGACAATAAGAAGTACCGCTCTACTCTGTGGTGGGTTTGCTTTGTGATACAGTGACACACTGCAGTAATGCAGAGAGAACGACTGTACTGTATGACTGTTATGTCTCTGCTTTGTTCTCTTCAGGGAGAAATCAAAGAAGTTTGCAGAGCAGGCTGCGGCTATAGTGTGTTTACGAACTCTGGGGCTTCCAGAGGGACGGATCGGAGAGGAGCACAGCGGACTGGTGAATAAACGCAAGAGGGACGACAACGCATGTGCAGCATTAGATGCCAGTGATTCAGCAGCACGAAAAAGACATATAAGTGAAGTGAAGGAAGAGGAAGAGGAAATGATATGCAGGACGAAAGTTGTAAATGGTGTCTGTGGTCAGACCACATGTGAACATTGACCAAACACCATCTGAACTTTAGTATTGAAGACTTTCGTTCCCTTTCATTAAAGTGCAGGGTGCAGTTTTATCTGATGAAAAACAGTGCTCTTTGTTTTTAAGTTTGTTAAATTTAGTGCTCCAAGTGCCATCTCTGTCTTATTGCACACGAGTGCTGGTTTTTTATTTGCTTTATGCCACTATTTTTGCCTGGACGAATAAAGAGATTTTTATTAAACACACTTTTATAATGATTTTTGACAGGTTTTCACCCTTCACCAGAAGGGTGCAGTGTAGCTCAGAGAACTTACAGAACAAGGAAGTATGACATGTCATAAAAACTATATTTTTGTTTTCAGCATCATTGTGAAATAAACGATTTTAACTCTGCATTTTTATTTATTTTTTATATATTGTTTTCCCCTAAGTGTACTGCACGCAGTGACTCACAAATGTCAAAAGATATTAAAAAAGCTGTATAACTAGACACTAGTTATAATTTTGGGTATTATAATACACAGATAATGTAAAAAAGTGTGTGTATAAAACATGTTTTCATGTATTGTTACTACAATTAGAATAGTAATAATAATGGTCACCATTTATTTTAAGGTGTCCTTATTACGTTGTAATTACACGTTTAATATTAACTACACGTTCTTCCTATACGTTAGGCTTGCTTTCGTGTATTTGTGCGTGAGTTATGGTTATTACAATACTAAGCGCACGAATCGTGTAACAAAGGACTCCTTAAAATAAAGTGTTACTGAAAACTTTCTAGACGTTTTCGTTTTTGATTATGTAGTCCTCGTCTAAAACGAGACCCACAGAAAATACTCTTAACTTTGTTGAGTTGATGAGACTTTAAGAGAAAGTCGCTTGGAAGCATCTTAAATCGTTGTGAGTGAGATGACATATAATTTGCTGTTTATTTTGCAGTTTGAACATTAACTGTAATGGCAATTATTTAAGCGGAAACTGGTTACCGTGCGTCTTTGTGTAAAGGCACTTAATATGTTTTGAGCCAAAAGAAGGTTATGACCTTTCAAAGTAAGTTTGTGTTAACTAACTTAAATGATACTTTATTATAATCCGCGCGTGTTCGTATCGATCGAGTTATAATCCCACTGCTATAGCCTGCCCTCGTCGTCTCGCGCACTGGTTAGCTACGTTGTTGGTGTATGTGCGCGCGCTCTGCCAGTGTTTGTAGTCTGTCAAATGTCGTGACGTCACGTCTGGAGTCGCAGTGTAACATGTAACTTTACTATAGCCATCTGCATGTGCGCGAGACTCCAGATCAACACCGAACCCAGCATGGGATTATTAAACACGGCGGGAAGTCAACAAATTCCGAGAAGAAACGACATCAAAGGCTGGATCTAACCAACTTCGGAGGGGAAAAAAGGACATTTTGGACGGTGTGTTCCGGGTTTTGACACCATCTCGGTTTTGTCAACCAAAGTGACGCTCGCAGAAAGTTAGAGTCTTATAGTTGTGTTTGTGCATGCACTTGTTGGTTTTTGCCATTTTATAGAAGAAAGTAGAGCCCCTGATCTCTAATGCGATGACTACTAACTACAGAGAGGAGCTGGACTTCAGACTGATGTTTGGGGAGAGCAGCTATGCGTCTTCGCTGGGCCATACAGGTTTGTACTATACTTTCACTGTACGCGACGCGACGCGGCGATTAGAATCAATGAAGTGCGCGCGGTAAAAATGGGAGCTATGTAGTTGCGTGTCTTCGCGTCAAGAATGTTTTACAGAAGTGGCCATGTTCGGATCTGTTTGTTATGAATAAATGAAACTCTGTTTCTGAATACTAAAAGTCACTTCCTTATCTTTCCACATCAAATGTAGAAGTTCGTGTAGTTGACGCGCATAAAGAGGAAGGTCAAAGTCTAATCATGCGAAACATCTTTCAAACCTTGCGTGCTATAGTTTAGCTGTTTTCCTGTCAGTTTTCGCGTGTACAGCAGTATAAGTGCAACTGCTATGACTGACTTCGTATAGGCCTATTTGTTATTGTTATTGGCCCTGTAAGTGTGTGTTACTGTACTTCTCTACTGCAGGCTGCTGTTATAATTAATGCAAGTTACTCTGTCAACTGTAATCCATCTGTAGGTAAACCCAACTGATAGGGTTAAACTCACAGTAAATCAGCTTTCAAGTTTTTATTGCTGGACTGTCGAAGCTTGAGTGCAATGAGGGTCTATAACATTATGTTAGAAAGATAGTCTTATCAGTGTGACAGCATCCCTCGCTCGTGGATCTGTGTGTGTGTGTGTGAGTGTGTGATATTTATGGTTAGCTACTGTTGCACTTCTGGCAGCTGTCAGTTTGCTCATGTGTCTGAATGAGCCATAAGAGCATCTCTCGAAATGCATTTGCTCAAGTGCCTACAGTATGCCTAGTACGTAACCTATGTGGCTTTGCTTTATTGTAGTATGGTAGTGATTTCTTCATGCTCTTGGGAACACATACATATATAGGCATAAAGTACATTGTTGTCCTTCCTACAGAAATCAAATAACAGTTCTGACCTTAAACAATTTACACAAGTCATTGGTGCACATTTTAATAGTTTGTTTGACAATCTTTCAATAAAACCTATAAGTGTATATAGTAGTGCAATATAGTGGAACTAGTACAACTCTTCATCGAAGTAGTCATGTCGACAGAGTATGCTTCAGGATAAAGTTAACCAAAGTAGACACTGCTTGATGTTCAATCATTGGGAACAGAAAAAAGTAAAAAGTACCTTCACCTTAGTCTTATCTCCTGTGCATGTAACAACCCTCAGAATGGTGTGTTTAAGTACAAATGTGTAACAGCACTTTTTGGTAAATAAAGTGTTACACTTTATATTAAATAGACAATTGCTATGGATGTAGCATGTAAAAACTCTGATGTTACACAGCAGCGGGCAGTAAATTAGGCTTTAAATATAAATTGTGGTTGGTGTCCAGAATGTTACACTTTATATTAAGTGGGCAGTTCCTGAGGAGTTACCATGTATATACACTGATTTTACAGAGGTGCACCAACTCCACCCACTTTACATATCCCTAAACCTACCCAGCTACACCCCCTGTTCCAGGTACTCTTATACATACTGCTGTTACAAAATGTAGCTATACTATTCCTGTTACATGACTACTTAGTGAAGTGAAAAAGTGTTGTTACCAATGTCCTGTTACATATTTGTACTTATACACACCATTCTGAGGGGTGTTACATGTGTGTAGTTACAGTAATATTACAGCTGTAGGTACTATGTGTACCGGTGTGTACTTACACTGTGGTTACATACATACGCATCTAGTTACTATGGAAGTACACAGGTTTTAGGTACACTTAGGGGTGCGGATGATATGCCAGTAGACACAATTAACAGGTAGAAATTGGTCAACCAATAGAGATTTTGGTCTATCATCTTAACCGCGGATGAGATCATGTGACGTTACACGTAATGTAACCACGCAATTAACATTAACTTCGACATTGGATGAAGCAGCGTTGCCAACTTATCGACTTTTTCGCTAGATTTAGCGACTTTTCAGACCCCATAGATTACATTTTTTTCAAAACAGCGACAAAAGTGACAAATCTAGCGATGACTTGTACAAACCTTAGCGAGTCTCTGGTAGTGCAGCGCAGGCGCGAGCTCTTGATTTCCCAGCGTGCGCACGTCTCGCTGCAGCAGCGGTGAGTTCGCTTACACGTGACGAAACCAACAACGAGGAGATTGTAAAGAAAAAGGTGCATCGTCTGTGGTGTGGAATTGGTTTGGGTATAGGAAAGGTGATACGAATTATATGAACGGGATTTGCAAGGTATGCATGAGCACTGTTTTAGCAAGCGGTGGAAACTGGTATACTAGTTGTCAGGCACTACAGTATAGTATAGAAAAAACACATTAACCTTACAACAGGGGCAGAGTGGGGTACTAAAATCCACCGGGAAAATTGTGACCGCACCGGCCCACCCCCTTTTAATTTCGTAACAACTGGCCCCTACATCGCATTCAATTGCGGAACTCTAATGCAGGAGCATAGACAGAATAAACCAATAGGAGGCAGTGAGGCTGGGCGATATATATCGTACAATATATTATGCGCATCTCGTCAATAAAGCCGGTTCTTTGATTAGCGTTTAATCTCCGTCACCTGTGTTCAAAAGGAACGCCAGCTTATACACAGAGCCGTAGATCACAGAGAAGCTGCGTGTTAAGTTCGCGGGTGATTCAGGGGCACAGCCCTAAATACTCCGGCCGGCCCACCGGGAAAAGTCCCGACCGTCCCTATTACCACTCCACCCCTGCCTTACAATGCATTGCAGTAAAATGCATTCAGTTGAAATAAAATTACATAATATGAAACAGTTTCTTTGTGTTTGAATTTGTGCATTTTCAGATACAAATTGCTATATTGTGATATATATATTGTTATCGAGGTAGAAAATTGCTTCTACCATGATAGAAGATTTTGGTTATATCGCCCCTAGGGACACTTAATATAAAGTGGGACCAAACAAACTGTTGACTGCCTCTGACTTTTGCCAACTAACGTCCAGACGTATAAATCAAGGCAAAGTTTCCACCTAAAGGTGCTGCATGTTAGTTTTTGACTCTACTAAAGCATAAAAATGTCTGCATTGTTTGCAGATATTTAAGAACCTTGCTAAATTAACGTGCTCGTTTATCTGAAAAACAATGCTACAGTCAATTGTTCTTCTTTGAAAATGTTCGGTCCGGGCCGGGATGCCAGTCTCAGTTTTGGTTTGTGAAATAAACTGCCAGTTTACCCAGCTGTATTTCGGCAACCCCAGGTTGCCAGTTGGTGGAAAACACAGCGTATTTCATTTCATTCATCGTTATGTGTGCTCGTTCCTGTTGGTTTCGCTTATCTGGCTACAGATTTTATAAAAAAACCCTCTCCAATATTTTGAATTTGATCTGTAATACCTAGTTCAAACACTGGGCATACAACACCTTTAAGTAGAATGTCTCACGGCATAAACTAGGAAAGGCATATCCAGTGGTCATGTGTTAAAAATAACGTTTTCCCTGTTACCCTAGAATCCAGATCAAGTGATGATGCCAACTGCTGCCCTCTCTTTCCTCCTGGGCCTCACCATCTCCCAGAACAGCTAGACAGCTATGCAAACCCATCTTATGGCACCCCTCACCCTGGTTCCCTCCAACCCATGGATTCTCCCAGCAGGGTATTTGACTGTCCTAGCATCCAAATCACCTCCATCCCAGCCAACTGCCACCAGGACCTGGGCGCACACCAGTTAGACGAGTTGGCAGGCGCATGTGGAGAAGCCAGTGCTGGGTCTCTATCGAGGGACAAGCTCTTTCTGCCTTTGGAAGCATCTTACAGGGACACGTCCTCACTGTGTCCCAGCCCCTGCAGTAGTTTGTCCTCCCGCAGCTGGTTGTCTGACGTCTCGTCCTGCGAATCCTTCTCGCATATCTATGATGACGTGGAGGCAGAACTGAATGAGGCTGCCGCTCAAGTTCGTCTGGCTTCTCCTCTAGTGTCGCCGCTGGCGTCCCCTCTGCCGTCCCCACTTACTTCTCCCCAGGCGTCTCCTCAGGTGTCTCCGATTGTGTCCCCCTTTGGTTCTCCTCTAGCTGCGTATGGAGATGACCCTTGGTGCCCTTACCAACAACATCATCAGCAACCTCTGCAATATCATTACGCCCAGTCGCTGTCACCGTATCAGTCACCCCGCACCAGTATCACTGAGGAAACGTGGCTCAGTCCTCGTCCACCCTCCTCATCCTCGCGGCCCTCTTCTCGGCCAACCTCACCATGTGGAAAAAGGCGACATTCCAGTGCAGAGGTCATTCCCGGTTTGGCATCTCCGCACCTTTCCCCCACCGCAACACCGTCTCACTCTCCTCGGGGGAGTGTCACTGAGGAGACATGGTTGGGAGGTGCCACATTTGCCCCCTACAATACCACTTCACTGGAGGTAGACATCCCTTCCAAAACACGAAGAACATATCAGACCAACCACAACCAGCATCCAGTGGCTCTGTTACCAGAGGACTCGAGTCTTCAAGACCAAAGTCTTGCAAATCCATTGCTAAGCTCAGGCATAGCCGTGTCCCTCCCCAGTTTAAAGAAAGAGGATATAGTGGAACATTTCTTAGCCGTCCCAACACACCCTTGGGTTCGACCCAAGCAAGTCAGCACTCCTTTATACAGGTAAACTGCATGCACTCATTGGACTCAATTGTTCACCTATTGGTTTTGAACAAGTGCAAGTTACATTAGGGGTCTCCAAACTCTGTCCTGGAGGGCCGATGTCTTGCAGAGTTTAGCTACAATGCTAATTAAAAACAAGTGAACCAGCTAATTAAGGTCTTGCTAGACATGCGAGAAACTTCCAGCCAGGTGTGTTAAGGAGCTAAACCGTGCAGGACACAGTTGACTTTGTAGGAGTTTGAAGACCCCTGAATTACATAATAGTTTTTGTTTGTTCCATAATTTATGAACCTGTTAGGACTATAACAATGGGTGTTCTGTTTCATTGGCCAATGCTCTTTCTCTTACCCAGGTCCACATCTTTACCTCCACTGGACTCTCCTCTGCCCAGTCAGTGTGGCCAGTGTGAGTTAAAAATGGAGATCCAACCTAAACCTCACCACAGAGCCCATTATGAGACGGAGGGCAGTAGAGGGCCCATTAAATCAGACTGCGGAAGGCACCCCGTTGTAAAGGTCAGACTTCACACCTATAAGATTAGGCTTTTATGATTTCCCGCACGGCTGACAATGGTTTATGTTGGGGAGCCTGTCCACCTGTTTTTCTGGAGAAAAAATAGGAGTAAAAACCTGTTTGGAAACAGTAATTTTTACTATTCAATTTGATTTCACTAGTGAATTATACATGGAATGTATTACATGTGATTTATTGATTATGGTTAATTATTGATGGAGTATTTCATCCATCATTACCTACTTTTCTATCTTGTTTTTGTTCGTCACACAGCATACAAACTCTATTATGCTCATTTTGAAAAGTTCACTGAACTTGCACAGCAGTTTTCATTGTTCTGGTAAACTGAGAAAGGGTTCCATACCTAAAGGTTTGTTGCTCACCTGACATCTGCTCTAGTACAAGACAAAAGTACCAGATTATTGAGAGTTTATGAAATTATTGATAAGCATTATCATACATTATATTTGTAAAGCTGTGTTAGATATTACTGGATTAACGATACTAGAATTATGAGAGAAGGAGAGAGATGTGATAAATATCAGCCAGTCTTATGGACAGAACTTTTGATCCAGTCAGCTTGGGGTATTTTTAACAGGCTACAAGCTAATGTTACATGTGTTGAACTGTTTGTTTACCCTAGCTACCTATGGCACAACCATTCCTGACATTAAAGGAACAGATGTTGCTTTTCAGGGGTAATCACATGTAAAACTAGAAAAAGGGAAGATCGTCAACAAACTTTGAATGTTGGTTTGGAATGTCAGTCTGATGTGGCCTACTTTGAATACTTTAAGAGCAATAGAGCATTAAAGTTATGATGGATGATGGCTAGGTAGATACACCATCCAGTTGAAATAAACGGTTGCATGTTTAATCATTGTGTTTCTTCTTGCGTCTATAGCTAATAGGGTATACTGAAAAACCCGTCAGCCTGCAGATGTTCATCGGGACAGCAGATGAGCGTTACATCAGGCCACACCCATTCTATCAAGTTCACAGGATCACTGGGAAAACAGTCGCTACGCCGAGTCAGGAGACAGTGATATCCTGCACCAAAGTTCTCGAAATTCCTCTCCTGCCTGAAAGCAATATGTGTGCCAGGTACCTGTCAAGCAAACCTCTGATTTACATGCACCCTACCTTGCATGCATTGTAGACACAGCCATTTTGCATAAATGATGTATTGACATGGCTGACAGTGCAGTCTTTAGATGTCAGAGCTGAATGGAAAATATGTGAAATTCAGAAGAGTTCTTTTCTTTTTACTACTAAAAAAACCAATGCTACTTTTAATAAAAGTTTGTATAGATTAACACTCAATATTATAAATCTATTTATATTAGAGCCCTAATTAAAGTTGATTTATTTTACATAGAGTGGATTACATCATGGAAGCTGACATCACATGGAATAAATCTTATTTTAATCTTGGTACAGACCTTATCTGGCATTTTCATTAAAGGGTTACTCCACCCAAAAATAAAAGTTTTGTCATTAATTACTTAGCCCCATGCCGCAGCGGACACAGAACATTGTACGCTATTTGCTTCCAGCAGATACTCTTCAGAATGCTGCTATGTTGCCAAATTGAGTTGAAATGGGACTCGATTAAGTTGAAATGGGATTTATAGTTTATAGTTGTTCTGGGCCACTTGGCAGCAAACAGCGCCAATTATGTCACTTTGGCTTCATTTTCATAGATAACTGCAATTTTATTAAATAAACACAATTTACCTGACTTATCATCTTTCCTTGAAAGCATTGACTGTGCTGGGATCCTGAAGCTACGGAATTCAGACATCGAGCTGCGGAAAGGAGAGACGGATATCGGGCGTAAAAACACACGCGTACGTGCTGTGTTTCGTGTTCATATCCCTCAACACAATGGAAAAGTGCTGTCACTGCAGGTGGCTTCCATGCCGATAGAATGCTGTGAGTTCTTTCTGTCATTATGTATCATCTGTGTAAGCAATTTTGGTAGCGCATAGCCCTTTGAACAAGATGATGTCGCCATGATTGAAAAAAATGCCAACATGAATAAACATTTCCTCAGCAGTTCACAGCCATTTTCTTTCTCTGTTAACTAGCTCAACGATTAGCTCAGGAACTTCCCCAAATCGAGAGCTTTAGTCCTGCCTGTGGTTCTGTGACCGGTGGAGAAGAGATGCTTATAACAGGCCAAAACATCAGTCCAACAGAGTCAACAGTTGTCTTCCTAGAAAAGGGCTCTGGCAAGTGAAGTCATCTATTAAAACAACTTTTCTCACAGCTTGTACCTGTACTGTAATTAGGAGCCGTTTTAGATCAGTAGGCTTGCAATTAATTTTGGATGACAGTTCATGTACTAACAAAAGAGCCTTTGTTGTCCTTTTTTTTCCATTCCAGATGGTAAAACACAATGGGAGGTCGATGTGAGGGCTTTGCAAGACAAGAGTCAAAATGTAAGTGCAGTATGTTATAGATTTTGTAATAAAACTCTGAAATTACTTATGTTGAATACACTTCCTATTGAATTACAGGTGTCTCTAAACATCTCTTGTGTTCCCATTCCTGTTTAGACAAGCATAGTGGTAAAGATTCCTCCGTACTACAAGAAAACCACGGCTTCCTCCACCCAGGTGCAGTTCTATGTTAGCAATGGCAAGAGGAAGAGAAGTGCCTCACAGTTTTTCACCTATATTTCAGGTAATTGTCTGTTCCAGTTTGGCGGCAATATGGCAGGTTAGACATACGAGTAATATATCAAAGACCAAAGATGTCTTATTTAGAAACATGTATTTTGAAAATGCAACAATATTCAATATGCCGTTATTGAGGTGGGATATGGATAAGGTAAGGGTCGGTTTAAGATGCATCTTTGGTGAACCAATCATAAATGGTGTAATCAAAAAGGGGTAAAAGAAAGGTGTAAAACATGTTATCCGGTCAGTTAAACCACTCATGAAGGGAGTCAAAAACACTCCTGATCACATTTGTATTTGTAGTAGAAAGACTGTCTTTAAAGGCCCCAATATACCTCAAACAAAATCAAAGAAAAAAATGAAAAAACTTAATTTTGTATAAAATCAAGGCAGAATGAAGCTTGTTTTGAGTTTCGTTTGGCAGTTCGAATCGGCTGACCAAAGCAAACTTTTGGGGGAGTTCTTTTGATCCCTTTGAGTAACCATTGGTCCGTGGTGGTTATGCAGTTTGTTTCTCATTCAGCTGAGGTCAGGCAAGGGAGCAACATCTCCAAGTCACTAAATGCATAGCTTGATCTGCCACAAACATATCCGCACCTGTACAATCACTCACAAAGAAACTTTAAAAGTTCAGTGAAAGCAGTTAATTCCAACAAAGATATTACAGCAAAAAGTGGCATAGAGCAACACCAGATCCAAGTTTTTTTTAAAAGCCATGAAAAGAATGAAAGGAAGCAAGCAAATAAATATTACACCACACTGCTGCTGCTGTTGTGTGTTTTTATCAAATTTATAGGCTAAGTCTGAGGAAGCATGGGGGTGTTTGAATGTTCGGAAACAGTATACTGTCGCCCAGCCTTTTTGAACATATTTTTTTCCCTCAGAGAACTTTGTTTGAAGTATGTCGGGGCCTCAATGCATCCCAGACCACAGTGAAGTACCTGAAATGTTTTTGTCCTGGGACGTGTTGTGACAAAGCACACCAAAATAAGTGATTCAAAGATAGCTGCATCGTACTAGCCTGGGCCCGCCCATACTTCCTTTGACGCTACATTCATTTCGCGAGCAAAGCAATAGTCTGGTCAAGCTGCCGTTTTAGAGCATTTCTGTTCCCAAAAAAGTGGGAACCAATGAGAAACAAGCTTATGACAGGTTTTTTTTTAAAAAGGAGCAGAAGTAATTAAAGTAAGTAAAGACATTTTCCTACTGCTTTAATGAAGATAGCTACAATTGGTTACGGTGGCTTCGTGTTCCGTCACTATGCATACATCATCGGAATGAGTGGTCTGATTGGTTGTGGATTCGTCCAGTAGTATACAGAGGCATCTGATGGACGCAGGTTAAGCCC
>JAUMHQ010000094.1:14649523-14659774 GCA_032361165.1 Enteromius paludinosus | reverse complement strand
TGCACTGCTCACTCAAGTTCCCACTAACAAGGGGATAGGGATGATCACTATGATTTGGAAAATGACCATGAACCGTAAACGATACGCGAACCGTTGCACCCCAAATATATAATGAAAAACATACATACATTTTAATAGTGCAAATGTCATTAAATAATAGCTCATTTGCATATTTAAAGATAACATCTTAAAAAACTTAGTTATTTTGTTGTTGATTTTTTTTACCCTATTTACCTGCAGAACATCGCGCTTAGATGTAAGATTACGTTTCAAGTTGTAATTGTATATACTAGTCGAACAATATTTATACTGAAATGCAGAGTATTTCAAATTTTTATAATGGCTCATCTATTGTGTCATATTGTTGTCATAGGTCAGGTCAGACTAAGTCATCATGACCAGCCAGATGTCGCGGTAAAAAAAAAAAAATAGATGTGTGGCAAAACAAGCATTTCACACCTTTAGAACAAATACAGCAGAACTAGTACTCTTGTATCGTATGCATTACAAAATACTGTTTCTGGAGAAGAACATCTAGTACAGTTAATGACCAATTCTGGGAAACATTATTACACAATATCTAACAAACATCAATAAAGAAGATATATTAACATGCATGATTGTGCAAACGAACATGAGTAAATAACTTAACTTATATGTGGATATTTGATGAGGATTAACATAAGAAGTGTCATAAATTGAAAAAAGAAGATTGTAAACCGGAAACACATTTTTTTTTATTAGAGCAAATAGGCTTGTGGTAATTGCAGCAACATGTGATATAATATTCTCCACTCATTTACCCTCAGGGTCCCGGATTGCCAGTTGGCTGCCAAGTTTCTCTGTGGAGGTCATGCACACCACCAACATCCTTGGTATCGCGCAGGCCAACAACTCGCAGCTTAATGCCATGGTGAGTCCTTCTGCTGGCATCCAGCATGTTTACAAGCAGCCCCCTCTGTTTTCCACATGTTTCCATGTTATAAACCTGACTTTCCATGAATTTCACAGGCCCATCAGATCCAGGAAATGTTTCCACAGGTTCCTTACCATCTGATCCTGCAGGATTTGCAGCTCACTCGCTCTGTAGAGGTCACCACTGATAACATCCTGGAGGGCAGGATCCAGGTGCCTTTCCCAACACAGGTGAGGTGTTTATTAGCTGCTGAAATGTGTTACTCGCACAGAAACTCATTTCAAATCATGTTTCTCTCCTTTAGCCTGTGGAGCGCTCAAACATACAGGTAAACACCGCTGCTGAAGATTCTGCGGGTGCTAGCAGCAGTTCAGAGGGCACTGCCCCTGAGGCGGAAGACTTTGAGGTTCGCGGGAGCCGCTTTTCCAAGTCCGCAGATGAAAGGCAGAGGATGCTAATGCAGAGGAAGGAGGAGCTACTCCAAAGAGCTCGCAGGTGAATCTACATAAAACTTCTTAACTAGTTTAGAGCTTTGCATTAAATTTGCTACAGTTCACCCTCTAGTTGCCTTTGCACGGACGTTGGTTATGGTAATTCACTGTTTAAAGTAAATATAGCAAGTTTTCTAGGGCTAATGAAGGTAACAAATTAAGCCTGGATGGTCTAGCCACATAAGTTAACTTATTTTAACACATACGAAGCTCCCAACGGGTCCAAAAATTGTGCTTCACACAACACTGGTGCTACTCTCTGTTGAAAGTATATGACTTCCGGTCTGTCATATGTCAGAGGTAGTGAAAAGCTTTAAAGTATCTTCAATGATCAGTGGGAGTGCCCCAAGGCTTTGTTTTAGGTCCTGTTAAGTTTTAATATAAAACTCTTATCTGTTTTTGTAGACGTTATCTACACAAAAAACCTGATGAAGGAGATTTGTTTTCTGCTTCTGCCGCTGATACTGATGATGCCATGCCCTTCATAGAGGATGAAGACTCCGATTCAGTGACCTTGAGGCGCAGACGACTCGCCGCTGCAGCTGAGAGACGCTTGCAGAGGCAGGAGCCTCCTCCATTTTGAATCAAGCAAAAAACATGCATGATGCGCCTATGGTACTGCCATGCCGTCATAAAATTTTGGGCTGATCAATGCACATTTGTACTAGATGCTACAATATATGTACCATCAAACATTTCAGTTAATTTGTCCATTAAAATAATGTACGGTGTCATTACTGCACCAGTGAGTTATAGTACAGTTTTGGCAACCATCAAATAAAAGAAAAAGACACGTGTATCTTTCATTCATGTGTCTTTTTATGAAAGTACCTAAACAAGATCATGGTTTGGACAGCTGTTGATATGCATAAAAAATGGTTTTGGTTCCTTAGTTTGCATTTCTTAAACATCTTTGTACAAATCGGACAATTTGAATAATGTTGCGTACTAACAGTTTGACTCTAGAGCTTAAGCAACAAACATGCGCTCGAAAAGAGACAATTTTGCGTATTGGAGCCGTCTCTAACGCTTACAATCCCCTCCCAGCATTTCTGAAGATTGTTTAAAATAAAAGTGGCATAGATCATAGTGTCTGTTCTCGCATTGCAGTGACAACAAATTGCTCTGTGCATCATAAAAGGTGCTCATTGAGTCACATGATTTTGTTTCTCTAGAGTTGTTATTCAGAACAGATATACTTAATTCATCTCTTATTCTGAATTTGTACTAGTGGTTATATAGTGAGGAAATGTTCATTTCCCTCTCTCTGTTTTGAGCTGCACTAAAGGGGAAGCTTATGGTCAAGGTAGATGTTATGTTTAATTTAGTGAAAGTCTGTTCAGTGTTGTCTTGTAATTTTTACAAAGGTTCATTTTAAATGGAGCATCTACCCTGACTAAGGTCTTTTTTGATTTATTCACACAGTTATGATCAGTCTTTAGGTCAGTTTTCTAGCGTTTTCATCAGCGTTTTATTCTGTTTGTATTTGAATGGTTTTAAAGACATTGACTAATCGGCGTACTAATGCCTATAAATGCTTGTTTTTTTTTACTGGCCTATAGCATAATGCATTGTCACAGGATAATTTGGCATGGACGCTGCAAAAAATTAAGAATCTTGCATGTTGAATTTGAAGTGAACAAGCTTTTCATGTAATAGCATGTGACTTTTAATTTGCATTTGCCTCAAGTTCAACCATCATAACTATGGCCACTTATACAAGAACTTATTGGCTTTAAATAGCCTCTTTGTCGACCTCGAAAAATAATTACATCTTCAGAATTGTCTGATGTTTTACACTGTGAATCTATTCTATCTTTTTTTTTTTTGTTTGTTTAAATCGCACATTGATGTTTTGATCTTTTTCTCTTTTTAATCTTTCAAGTGGGCGTCTTTTTCTATGCATGAAATCACTGACTCTGTGTTCATATGTGTTTCCTGATCTACTTTCCCAAAGACTCTCTTAGTGATAATAATGAAGCTGGTTGTGATTGTAATGACCGCAGGTCGATGTACAATATGTTTGTTTTGGTTGCACAGATGCACCTTTCAGCAGTATTTCTTAAGAAATGTATTAATTAAATGTCCACTGGAATGATTCAGATAATACTACATAATTGAATGGGCGGTCAAGCTGTTTTTGCTGGGAACCAGAGGGAAGCATTGGATTGCATTATGTACACAATTCATTCATTCGTGCCTCAAATCTACAGTGGATCAATGATAGTTTGATTTGTGTAAATAATTTTGTAATAAAGACTGTAAAATACATGTGAAATGACCCTGTACAAAATAAAAGTCACAGCTGCTTTAGAAGCTTTTACCCACATTTCCCAGTGTACCGTGCGTTTTCTGTTGAACTATACACAAACACAAAACGAACAAAAGCATTACGGGTGGCAACCCTGGGATACAACATTTCAAGTGGTGAACACGTGGATTGAATTTATTTACTAGCACACAAAGTGTTTTTTTTAGGAAAAAAAAAACATTTATATTTAATATATTAGACACTGACGTTGCAAACATTAGCGTTATACTTATGCAGTTTTAACTTTCGTGACCGTACAATACTTAACATCTGTTTTGGTTGCAGCATTTGAATGTTTGGTTAGTGAAAGTAGAAAGAAACTCACACAGGTTTAGAACAACGCAAGGCGAATAATGGTTCTAGATTTTGTGTTTGTTCGTTCGTTTTGTTGGCCGGTGTGAAACTGTGTCCTGTGTGTTGATAGCCACTAGAGTGCGCCACAGATCCATCTGCGAACAAAATCTGCCTTTTAATCTGAATCAGATGTGTGCGACTTCAGTTGGGCACCAAGTGGCCAGAATACTACTTAAGATAGAAAAGACACTTAATTAGACTTAATTGCGTTATTATATATTCCGGACGTAAATAAGATGCACCACCTAATTGCAATGATCCATCCATCTGATGAAGTGTATGTATTGACTGAGCTTAGTCTCTAATGAAGAGTTCATTGATTAACGTTTTAGCAGCCATCAGCTCATAAAAAGAAGAGCTTTAACTTAAGGTCATTGATATTTGTCACTGACATCAGTTAAGCCCAAACTAACAGTGGTGCATTTGAAAAAGACAGCCATATGGGTTTCGAGCAACACGAGAGTGACTAAATAACGGATTCTAATACCATTACGACTAATGGTAACGTTTTCCCAGTAAAACTATTACAAAATTCCTATTTGTAGTGTGTTTTGGCCAGTTTTCCCAATACGATAATTTCCATTAAAACCAATACAATTCCCATCATAACCATTAAATTCATAACATTTTCAACTGTATTTTCGTACTGTGTGTGTTTTTTTTTGTTGTTGTTGTTGTTTTTTGTTTAGTTGCGATACAGTCCCTTAAATGCTATTTCATAACTGTGCTTCCTAGGACTAGTCAAGGACAAAAAAATGCATACATTTACGGGTTAAGTGCTTTTGCTCTTGTCTGCATACATTGTGGTGGTAATTAATGGGTTTGTTCGTTTCCAGCGAAGATCTCAAGAGGATTTTAATTTAGTTAATCAAAAGTCAGTTCATTTATTACAGTACAGTTTATTTATATATTTATTGTTAATATGTAGATGTTTAGACATCATGCACAGTTTCACACTGAGGTTAGTCTGAAAATCTGAATAGCTAAATAAACATACAAGTGAGAGTTTTAGATCTGATTTAAAATCAGAGAAACAGAGAAGTCAATTTGCCCAGGCCAAAACAACAGGTTTTATTTATTGCTCTGTTCTACTTTTGATTGTACTTTGTAAATTTTGCTGGAAGTACTGTTTAATGTCATGTTCCACCTATAACAACTCTGCGGCATGCTCTCAAAAATCAAAAAAACACTCTCCAAATGGCTATTTTATTTATTGTATTGCCTTTATTCGGTTGAAAATGTGTATATATTTAGAACACAATGGCTATTAAAACAATTATTAGGGGGGAAGGAAATGTAACCATTTATAACCACTGCTTTTTAGATCAGACAGCACTGCTGAAAAATTCATGTTTGTGTGACGTCAGACGCATCTGTCATAACGCTTGGAGATGTTTGAGCTCGTCGGCGGGTTGAAATGTTTCCCCTGAGTGCTTTTACACCGGCAGAAATCAATAGCGGCTCTGCTGTCACCCTCTCAGCTCGGCGACTGCTCCTCAAGCAGGTTTGATGTGTCTCTTCAGCGCTTCTCACGGGGACTAGCGAGAGCAGTCGCTAAATCACGTCAGGTTTCTCTCTCTGATTTTCGCGGCTGTTCTGTCGCTTTTCCCGCGCAGCGCGGATAGGACGTGAATCAATAGCAACTTTGATTTCGCGCCATCTGAAGTACCAGCGCGCAACTTTGAATGCTTCCATTACCTCAGATTAACCTTTTTTGAGCTGAAAGCATAACTTTGAGAGGCTGCTTTTTTCTTCGCAGGTTTTTAAAGTTTTAAGAAGTCAGTTAACATCATTTTGTAGAGCAAGCCACACATCAGAGTTCAGAAATGATTGACGTTATAAGGCTTCGTTTTGTCAAACTAGGAAAAAAATACTGGCTTGTTCACCCTACAATGAAATGTCATCGTTTATACATGTCGTTCAATATCACTGCTATTTTCTTTCTAATGTAAGACATGATGTCCAAGCATCTCTTTTGGAAACCAAAAGTGTATGGAAGGCACATAAGGTCATAATGGCTCATTTCAGTATTCCTGATTGTATTAATCAGGTTCATGCCCATAAAGGGGTGTGAAAGACAGCAAGGGCTTCTCTGTTTTTGCTCTCACTGCCTTGCAGATGTGTCCTTTACTTTTGTAACGTTTGATCAACTATTGGGACATGTAATGAAATGAGGAATCACTACAGTTCAGGGGAAGCTGTGAGTTTTACCAAACCTACATATATCACACAAAATGTTGACTCCTACTTTTAAAGTGCTCATTTTATGTTTCCTCAGAAGAAAGAATATAAGACTGGAACAACACATGGGTGAGTCAATTACTAAGAAATATCACTTTCAAAGTGATGCAGTTGTTTTCTTTTCAGAATATCAAATGTAAAATAGTGTTACTAATTGACAGTGCCCTTGAGAAATCACTTTAAACAGCCACAAAACGAGTCAGGGGAGGAGCCCAAGCATTTGTAGCCAGTTACAGGACTAGACTGTCAGTCATTTTGTGCATTTGGGTTCGCTGTCTTTGCAGGACAGAGTTTTGGATATAGAGCTTGTCGATGTGTTGTTGACTCAAATTTTCTTGAATGTTTCAAACAATAAAACCAATCAATGGGAATGATATCATCATCAAACTAGAAAAGAGCTAAATTGTTCAATTAAATTCAATTCAATTTGTCGATTATCTTTTTTTCTTAAACTGACTAGAGGCGAGCATCTTCACTATGGGTCAACGGTTAATAAAATCCTCCTTTTTCCCATCCCTGCTCTGACTGATAAACCCTCCGTCCAACCTAAGCCTCTAATCACAATATTATTAGAGAAACCCCATCTGATCAGTTTATAAATCTCTCCATCCAATTACAAGATGTAATATTTCTGCACTCAAGCTGGTAATGAGCTCTAATGCCTGTGCTGGAGTTAATCCCCCTCGGATGCAGCACAGATCAGATGTTGCCTCTGTAATTAGACTGGCAGAAAATCATTATTTCATGTTTGAGGAAAGAATGAAGTCAAAGGAGAGGTAGTCTTTCTGCCGCTCCTTTCTGAAATGTAAATTGCGGTTTAATGTTTTAATCTAGAGTTTTGAGTGTTTGCCGAACACTGCAGAATGATAGGCATATACTAACAGTGGAATTCTTTAAATCAAAGTGATCTGAATGTGAAAGAGATGCTTATTTTAAGTCAGAAATGGAAATGGAATGCATATCCTTAATATCGTAACTAAAATGTACAGTTTAGACCCAGATAAAGTGCTTTGGATGGAGCAATATGAGCAAATGTAACAATGTAGAAATGCTGTAGTTTGACTTACAACCCACATCAGGATATTCCACATTCAGCCAGAAAGAAAAAGTTAATTGAGAATTTATTGTATTAATAGAGTTACTTAACACAGTAAGAGCCAGGAGAGAAGTCCGTGACACACCAAGCCAATGGCTGGTCATCGCTAATGTCAAGCCATTGTCGAGCTTCAGGCAGGTAAGTTTGTGCTTTGTTCCACTGGACAGGTGCAGAAAATATTTGCTAGTTGACAATTATTTTGCGCTGTATTCAAGGGTCAAATTTGGCCCAGGCACAAGTTACTTGTGGCAACACCAGAGTGTGACTTGCATCACAGCGAGTTCTTTGGTGTTGGTTTTGGTTTGTCTGGACCTTATATTAAATGAGAGAGCTTTGTGACATCAGATAAAAAGCACCTCAACATACATGTCAGTAACAACCTTACTGGTTCCCATGCTAATGGATTTTATGGAAAAACCAGTGAAGATGGTATTGATGTGTCACCATACTGGATTTTAGCACGATTGTACATGAGATAGATTAAACCACTGGAGTATCAATAACTTATATTCTTCCATTCAATCTTTTTGGAGGTTCAAACCTTTGGATTCCATTGAGGTTCTTCAGACAGCTTCTTTTGCATTCCACAGAAGAACTATAAACATACAGGTTTGTGTGTGTGTGTTGACATGTGGGTGAGGGTTTTATTTATTTATTTATATATTTTCTTTTTTGAGCGAACTATCCCTTTAAGCACATCCATGTACACAAGGTGATCTTAGCTTGAGATTTTCAATATGTTACCCATCAGACGCTCTGTAATATGTACTGGCTTAAGAGACAGGTGCAGCATGCACTCTTGTGTTTGCATCTAAACTGAGGTCACGGTCTCCAGTCGCTGTATGGAAGAGGGTTGGGAGACCAGGTTCAATGAGCATTCCAGCGGCTTTCTCTCCCTGCAGAGGACATAACAGATGTGGATTTACATACACCCCCAGCATCCCGCTCTCTGATGAGATTATCCGAGAGTGCCGAGAAAGACTCATACTTAATACACGCCTCGAGGAGGGCCAGGGGAGCCAGGCCCTCCGAGAGCGCAGGGGACAAAAGCAGAAGGGGAAAATGTCAAGCTTGCCAGACGGGAACAGGACAACAAACTGCTTTTGCCGCTCCTCATGCTCTGTCCCTGACAAGAGGGTGGCTGGATTAGCATCTCATAAAGGCTGTGGCAATGCTGTTGGCAATTACTACAAGATGAAGGCTCTTAATGCGTGTATTCGAGAATTCGGTCTCGGTTTGTAACCGCATTAGAATCTTCTTCCTTTTTGTGGGCAAAAGTTTTTGATAGGTTTTTGTTTGCAGTATGATCACATCATGTTTATAGTCTTAGATCAAAAGTGTCCAGATCTGTAAACAGCTCTGTTTCTTTGAGTCATGATTGGTTCTTGGTCATCTCCACCGGACACTGATCAGACATGTTTTGCATTCTAAAATGGCTTGTAAACACGTGCTTCAACTTGGGACATATATTGCTCTTGGCGTAAATTGGTGGAAAACTATTGAATAGTCCTCCCAAAAATCCTAGATCTGTTTGAAAGATGGTGCTTTGACTGTATCAGCAATAAAAGGGATATCAGAGGGAGTTATACACCATGTAGACTGTCAGTTAAGCACAGTATTTTTCAAATACCCTCAAAGCTTCTTTGAGTCATCCCCATGAAAAATATCAAACTCAAAGAACGATACAATTTTTAGTAAATGATTCTTAATCTTAGTCATTGTTCCTTGGGGAAGAAGAGGACGTTGTTTTAATGGCTAATAAACCCAAGAGGGCCACCACACAGCAATCCCATGCTACACCTGATGCCATGAATTCATGTATTGGAGTCTCACCATCTATCGTTGGGTTCTTAAATTATGCAGCAGGCATTGTGTTGGGCGCCTGAACCTGTCATGGTCCTGTATGGCTCAAGCTTGTGATTCATAATTAAACTGTTTGTGAGGCCTGTGTTCGAATATGAAAGCTGCGACAGAGTGACCTTGTCCAGAAAGCACATGCTATATTGATTTCTCTTCCTCAGAGATACTTGGCCTTGACATTTTCCAGCCGTTTCCCACATTGTTTTGTAAGTTTTAGTTGTTCCGCTAGCGTGGGCTCTCTCTCCCATCGAGGGCATGCCCTGGCAACCCTAAATTAATCCCTCTTCTTCTTCACACTCTGGTTCGATATGTATCCGCGATTTATGTCTATCTGCACAGAGTCCAAACTCATCATCTCGAGAGGAGTTAAACGTGGCTTATAATTATTGGCTGTGTTCATTTACATGTGTTAATCACTCAGGTGATGGGCTGCTCATCCTGATACTGGCAGGTCAGGCCCCTGCAGACACAAGAGTCAAAACCCAATTATATGCATGATTAACTTTATCCTAAGCTGTTTCCCCACAGTCAAGACTCTCACTGGATAAGAGGACAGGGTAGTGATGTGTGTATGTGTCTGTGTACAACTAGAAGGGTTGAGTGGCATATGAATTACAAGTAGTTTAAAGCTTGTTTAATTGCTCTTGAATGTTAACTTGGTTTGGCAGGTCTGAGAAAGTTATGTGACTGTAGCATATCAAAATTAAACACTATAAACACTACTCCGCCAGACAAAATACAGTCTAGTTTACCTTAAATGTTATTAGAACTTAAAACCAATCCCTTCTGAACACCTAAATTTACCAACTATTAACTAGCGAGCAGCAGCGAATTAGGAGTTTATTAAAGTTGCCATAGAATGGAAAACTGAATTGACCTTGGCATGGTTGAATAATAACAGTTCCATACATGGACATAACATACTGTGAGTCTCAAACACCATCGTTTCCTACTTCTTATAGAAATCAAGTGTTTGCAAAAG
>JAUMHQ010000094.1:14614975-14626257 GCA_032361165.1 Enteromius paludinosus | reverse complement strand
TTTGGGTGCTAAATAAGAAAAAGATCTGCCACCTGCAGTAGATTTTGATATTCTAGGTATTATCAAATGGCCAGAGGCTGGAGTTGTAGAAGGACGGATGAACCCTTTGGCGAGCTCCTCCTCAATGTACTGGTTCATGCTGAGAGTCTCGGGTTGGGATAATGGATAAACTCTACCTCTGGGGGGCGTGGCATCCCGTTGAAGATCGATGGTGCAGTCAGTGTACTGGGGTGGTAACAAAGTAGACTTGACTTTGCTGAAGGCCATGTGGAGGTCATGATGTGGTTGCACGTGGCGGCAGTGATTTGAGCGATGGGAGTTCTTGTGGGTCCGTGACTGTGGAGTGCTCGGTGATAGGATGGCGGGGTGTCCAGTGGTGTTGGCACGAGGGAGGCCACTGGGTGATTTTCAGTTCCTTCCAGCAACAGTGGGTTATGGATGGTCAGCCAGTAAGTCTTAATATGTAAGAAGTCTCAAAAACTACATGTCAACATCTATTCAGTATCCAGCACTGTAGAGTGACAATGTGAACTGTGCTGGAGGATAACCAGTCACCACATAGGTAATTTCAACTTAGATGTCTTAAAAGCGTACAGTTCCAGTCACATTCAGCTGTTTAACTTACTTCTATGGCTAAATTACGACCTCACTGTTGCAAGAGACCTCGGCTAGGCTTGTAAGTGGTCTTCAGTGCAAAATAAACTTTGTAAAAGTGCAGCATATTACCTTTAAAGGTTTAGGAGCGATTGTGTGTCTCTGATGAGTGTTTAGTAGTAGACTGCTAGTGGGGTTTAGCGTCTACAGGACGTGACGTGCTATTATGACAGCCTTTCAGCTGCAATGTGAAATACGAGTGGTAGTTTCTAAAACACACACAGCATTTCAGCGAAGCTCGAGGTAAAACTGCTCTCAATGTGCCAGACTCAAGCTGCGATGTCATCACACATTTAGCGTTGCGATTGTAAAAAGTTGAGTTTAGTAACTCGGAGGCTCACCCGGAGTCGTCGCCTGTCAGAAACGCCTTCGTTTTGGCTCTCGGCTTGGCCTGTCAAGGTGCGCACGAATCACAGAGTTGTTTATTCCCTTTGATTTGTCGCAGATGTATGCAGCGCTGTTGACACAAGATTCTCTTGTTATTTTACGTTCGACATCCTCCCCCCAAGTTTATCTCTCCCCTGTTCTCATTCAAGCAATTCAGTTGACTCTTGCATCTTAAAGCGTATGAAGAGTCTTTAGAAGTGTAGTGCTACATGATCATCAGAGATAGTCGTTATGACAATGTTCCAGTTGTCGTTAGCACTTCTGCTCACACCATGATACTGATCAAAACCAGCCAAGTGAAGCTTTAGTTTCCTTCTCGCCAGTACATGAATACTTGCACAAAGTTAATTAGGCATCAGACTCAACGTGTCCGTAGAGTTTTTAGAGACTTTTTGACAGGTCTGTTAAAGGACAGCAATAAAGAGACTAATGTTTTCCGGTAATGTTAGATGTAATTTATCTCAGCCGTGCACGTGCTGCTTGGATGAGCCAAAAATATATGAAGATGAAGAGAAGTGTGCAGGAGACACATTTGCATGTTTTAGAGACAAATGGAGCTGTGGTGAAAAGAAACTATTACCCTTTT
Organism: Enteromius paludinosus; assembly: GCA_032361165.1. Taxonomy (NCBI): domain Eukaryota; kingdom Metazoa; phylum Chordata; class Actinopteri; order Cypriniformes; family Cyprinidae; genus Enteromius; species Enteromius paludinosus. The sequence goes on along the minus strand of JAUMHQ010000094.1, from coordinate 14,624,630 downwards.
GTACCTGTAATCAGGGCCATATTAATCAGGGCTGTAACTTATTTCACAGACTGTGTGAAAACCGAATACCTACAGTGTGAAATTAAACTATAAACTGAGGGTATGTTGACAAGACAACAGTGCGCTAAAACAAAAAACTTTTTTCCTTTGACTTTTGGAAAAGTTTGCTTACAGACGACAAGGTCAAAACAACGTCACAGTTTCTGTTTTTAGTAGATTCTGTATTGTCAGGTAAACATGCCTTGAGCATGGAGTTTGGAGTGGGATCTGTTTGTCCAACCAGTGGACAACATGGGAAACAGGTGGAAGTTTAGCAGTTCCACAAAGACACTTTACCTTTCATGCCATGAATTTCTTGAGTTTTACCCAAAAACAACAAGGACATTTTTCATTTTCATTTGTTTTCATTTTCAGATTTTCATTTTCTTGCCTATTTTGTTACCTTTTCGTAGTTACCTTTTATTCTCACAGTAATCAATCAATGTTTGCAAGATACTTTTTGCGTTTGTTTTTTGTGTTGTTGTTTTTTTTGTTACAGACTGTCATACTGTAAAATATTATTACAATCAAAACAATTAAAGTTTAAATTTATTTAAAAATTAAATTAATTTATGTGACAAAGTTTCATAATCATTTTAACATGCTGACTTGGTGCTCAAACTAAGTTCTTATTTTTAACTATTTTAAATGTAGTTGTGATGCTTCAAAAAAGATATTTAAAAGATATTTTTAATTGCCATAAATAATTTCACATTGAATTTTCAATATGAAAACAAGCGTTGCTTCTTTTATTCTTTCATTTTTGGGAGACAAAGTGTAGATCTGACATGTCTCTGTGAGTCTGTTTTGAACTATGATTTTTTTTTTTTTCATTTTACTTTATTTGTGATTATCAATCAACTTTATTCTGATTTCTGTCAGTAAGAGGGTTAGACCATTTTATAGTGTAAATTGTGTCATAATTATGTAAAGATACAGCAGTGCTGTTTCTCAAGAGTAATTACCTGCTCTGAACTGATTGATGTGTCTCTTTTATTGAATGGCTCAAGTGTGTGTGCTTTACTGCTGGAGGAGAGTGTTTTTATAAGCGGTTTGTGTGATGAGAGTGTTTCAGTAATGAGGTCCCGCGGGACTCTCACCGGGTAATTACAGTCTCTATGAGATATTAAACTGTTTCCTGTGTCTTTTTGTTGGACTTTAATTGCATGCAACAAGTAAGGCAAGTCTTTTCATTCTCTTCCATGGCACAAATGAATGTAACTCGCATCATGTCTGCAAAATAATTGTTTTATATGATAAATAGCTTTGCATAAGGGAATTTAAAGAGATGTCATGGAGAGCTGAAAGACTTCATGTTCTATTGAAATTGATTGCTGAGGTTTGTTTCATGTTGAGGATCTGTGTTGATGTGTTGGGTGAATCACACTGGTTCTGCACTATTCTTGTTTTAATTGATTTTTGAAAATATTCATTTGAACTGTTAGCACCCTAGACTAGGTCATTTTAAAGTAAGCACCTAAACTAGATAATTCAAAATAGTGTCCATAATTTTTCTGACCAGTGTTTTTATACATATTTATATATCAATGCTTTCATGAAACGTTTGTGTTTGCTGAAAAAATATTTGCAAAAGTATTGGGAAATGTCTCGGTTATGTATGTAACCCTCGTTCCCTGATGGAGGAAACAGAGATGTTATGTTGTGACGACAGACCTGGGGTCTTGCTTGGGGCCTGGATTTGCTCTGATTAAGAGAAAACATCAATAAAAATTGGCTAGTGGAATTTGCATCCTGCGCCACTCCCTGTCGTATGGGTATAAACAGGCGGCAGGTGCAACCACTCATCAGGTTTTGCTGAGGAGTCAAGAACTAGTGCCTGGCCCTCAACAATTGTTCGAGGTTGTGGCAGGGGGACATAACATCTCTGTTCCCTCCATCTATGAGTTATGTCGTGACGACATACGGGAGTCCAATGGAAAGCGCCACAACCTGAACCCCGTCACAACCAACAGCACTGAAAATGTTTGGCAAGCCTCAGCAAATGCTATGCAAGGTCGTAACCTTCCCAATTCTCCAGCGTGAATTCACTTATCTTGTCGCATGCAGGGACCAATGGTGAGTACATTACTACTGTAGAAGCCAAGCCATTGTTCCTGACATAGAGATAGCCTCTAAGGAAGGGATTTCAACCTTCATGAAGACTGCTTCAACTCTTCCTAGTTGTTGTTACAATTTGGCACAACGGAGGGGAAGCAGGCCTTCTGGAGAATTCTCGACAGAGCCAAGCCTGAGAGATTGGGGCTTCAAGAAAGCGAACTTTCTTGACGTCCGTCATTTCCACCATGTTGAGCTACAGATGGCGCTCTTGCACCACAATAGCAGACATTGCCTTCCCGAGGGACCGTGCCATGACCTTCTTCGCCCGGAGAACGAAGTCGGTCACCGTGCATGGCTCCTGCATCAACCCCGGGTTGGTGCCACCCTCATGCATCTCTTTAAGTGCCTTGGCCTGGTGTACCTGCAGGATCGCCATGGCATGCAGGGCAGAGGCAGCCTGGCCGGCCGCACTGTAGGCCTTATCAGCGAGAGGGTCTGAAGGGGAGACGCGGATGATTCCTCCAAGTGGTGGGCTGCACACCTCCAGCCCGAGGCTCGTGGATGCCCGGGAAAGCATGGCCATCATCTCTGGGTCGGACTCTGTATTAGCCGCGGCGTCAAAGGTCGGCAGCCCCACCGAGTCTTCATCCTTGTCAGACGAAAACTCAAACCCCGATGCTGCAATCGACATCTGATCCTTGCTCGGTCCCCCAAATGAAATGCGAGGACCACCGTGAGACAGCCCAAACAAAAACCGGGGAGCTGGACGAGACAGTCACTGCGGGAGAGGTGAGAGGTCTGCAAGGGGGTATATGATGGAGAGGCTCTCAACATGATCTTCAGATCACCACCGGTGTCAGCCGCGGATTCCCTACCTGGGGAAGAGAAATCGACGCGGGCTGGGCCTAGGGCTGTGCGATATATATATTGAACAATATATTATGCGCATCTCGTCAGTAAAACCGGTTCTTTGATTAGCGGTAAATCTCCGCCAGCTCCATGCCGCAGGATGCAAATTCCACTAGCCAATTTTCATTGCCGTTTTCTCTTAATCAGAGCGAATCCAGGCTCTGAGCAAGACCCCAGTCTGTCATCACGACATAACTCGTAGTGACGGACAAACAGGGAACTTTATTTAATTGCTGAACAGCTGAATAATTCTCAAGGAGCAAGAATGTTCATTTCATGCTGACTTTACAGTATATTGCATTTAATTTGCTAAAACTTAATTTTAGATGGTAACAGATACGAATAGTAACAAAATGAAACAGAATAGTAACATAAATTCAGTGTATAATTTATCTGTTTTTGCTAACATTTTGAATGCGTATTTGTATATTTCAGGTTTCGTCAGATCGGGTGGAGGACATAGGTGTGACACTTGAGGACATGATGCACAGTGATTCCAGTCGCAATGCGAGTCCAAGCGATGGCACTGAACTCAGCAGCAGCGACCTGCTTTCCTTAAAGAGTGACACCTTATCTCTGCTCAGTGAAGCAGCCATCTCATGCAAAGTTAGTAAACACACACATACAATGTCTTTTTTATTCTATGGCAGGTTCACACTGCATGATTTTCAAAGTTGTCGTTTCGCTGCTCTTCTCACACTGTGAGACTGTCTGGGGTACAGTCTAGTTGCTGCTGTGTGCACAGTACATGATGTGTGCTTCTGATTTGTCAGTCCAGAGCAATGCGAAGTAACATCAGATGAATGAAAATATAAATTAGTCTGACAGCAGGTGGCGCTTATGGAAAAGCAGAAATACAGTTTCATTAAATGGTATTTACATTTTCAAGCATCTGTTTTCAAGCACTTTATGGTTTTCAATGAACAACAAACACAAGAGTTATTATGACTTTCCCTTGCCCTGTGTAGTGCTCTTGCATTGGCCATAGGTTGTCACACTGTTTGATTTTTAATAGTCCTTTATAATTGTTGCTTGACTATTCGAACATGATGAACGTGTGACCAAGTGAGATCTCAGTTGTCAATTAATAACAAACTTAATGACCACTGACAGTCAAGATACGTTAAAAACTTGGCCACGACGTTTGTAGACTACAATGAAGACAAATATTGACTCATAGGCTGTGATGCTCGTCACTATAGAAAATAAAATGGCATCATCAGCATGTGCTAGTGGTAATCAAAAAGAACACGATAAAACGATAAATATTTTTTAATGTGAAATATTACTTTGAAAAAAGTGGAAGTGGCGAAAGAGGGAAAGAAGAGCTTGGGGTAACCAGTTTTACATTTTAGCACCATGTTACATTGATTTCATGTCACATTTGTATTGGTTGGTCAGTAAACGTGAACTGTAGCAGCAAAGACACTGTGCGGTGATGATGTTGTATTGTAAGCTATCTTTGGTCGCAGGATTGCAACAATGGCGGTCTTTGAACGTCTTGACACAGGACCACCAATTATGAGCCATGATGACTGAAATCGCCACTATTGTTTCACGATCTTTCGTCTGGCACAGCTGAAAATTGTGCAGTGTGTCTTGAGCTTTAGGATTTTCAAAATTTATCTCAGACAATCAAAACTTGGCCAAAATGCGAGCACAGCGTGAGCTTTAAGGTGCGTCTTTAGCTCTCTGTGAATGAGCATCAAAGAATGAGCATCAATTTGATATCAGGCATTTGTCAGCAATATCCACAAAACTGTGGCTAAAATCTTGCAGTGTGAACCTGTTCTTCTGGAAACTGATTTCTTCTGCCAACCTAGCAGCAGCACACTAATAATCACTCTGAATAACTTACCAACAGCATAACAATAACTTAACAAACGTTGCAACTCCTAAAAAGCCTCAAACAACATTTTATCATTTGCAAGTTTTTAATAGTCAAGCACAAATTAAGAAATTAACAATCCAGGTCTCTTTAGTAGCTCTGAGTTTCAATTGATCAAACAGCATATGCTCATCATTACATACTCAAGTGCATCTCTGGCCTTGGCTCATCATGTTTTCTCAGCTTGTCTTTTGTAATCCTCTTAGAGGCTCCTGCTTGTCCTGGCTCAGTGAATGTCTTAGCTGTACAGTGAGGTTGGTCACCCCGCTGATGAGGTCAGCCCGGCCTGCTCTCCTGTGTCAGATCTTAGCACGTTTTTAGACCTCTTGATTTGGGTTGACATACACAGCAGGTTACAGGTTTAAGCATGGTTTGTTTGTTGCCTTCTATGGTGTCACACACTCTCACTGAGTGATCAATATGAGAGTTCAATATGAGTTCAGTTCTTAAAAAGTATTCATGGCATAATGTATGTTATCATTGAAAATAAATTGTATTGTGTTTTATTTTGCATTTTGTAATTACCATTAATGTCAATTTAATCAAATTTTGCATCCTATTTGTCTGTTTAGACCAATTAGAAATACCTTTCCTTTGAAATTTCAAACCTGTTACTAATTGTATAGTAAATTATCTAGTATTAAAAAGTCTTAATCAGCATGCCTATTATAAACATTTTGACAGTTTATTAGTATTTATAAAGCACGTTTCGCAGTACCATATTCCACATCATTGCATCCCCAATACCTAAACTTACCAACTACCTTACTAAAAATGAATAAGCAGCAAATTGGAAGTTTATTGAGGCAAAAGTCATAGTTAATGGTTTGTTAATGGCGAGAAATGGACCTTAAAATAAAGTGTGACGCATTTTTAATATACACATTATAGACTCATAGTGAAGTGAACTGTAAAAAGTGACTTGTGGCCAGGTGTGGTGACCCATATTTGGAATTTGTGCTCTGCATTTAACCCATCCAACGTCCACACACACAGCAGTGAGAAGTGAACAACCACACACACACCATGAACACACACGGAGCAGTGTCAACCTGTCAACCCTGTTACCATAAACCCTGTTTTCCACAATTCTGTCTCACCGTGTGTTAACATGTGTTGGTCCATGTGCTGTCTATTTTTGTTTTCATTCTGTCTCTCACACGTTTCCCTGTTTGTAACTCCACCCGTCTCATCAGTGTTTAATTTCTCTCCAGCTGGTCTTCCAGGTGTCCTGATTATGTTTGTATTTAAACCGTGTGTTGTCTGTTGTTCAATGTCTGTCCTAAAAGTTATGTTTGTGGATTCATGTCAGCACAGATCGTCGCATCTTCGTTCGGCATCCTTGCAATCTGTTTTGTTTTATTGAATGTTCACATTTTCTTTGCACTTCTGTCTCCGTGCCTGATTACCTGCTGAGAAGTGAGATCGCGAGGTGGAGGTGGCGTTTGATACAGGACTCACCGCACTGACACTCCAGACCTATGTAAAGGAGTTTTATCAACTCGCAGAGCGGTCGGGTCTCGGAGACGCGGCCATCACTGTGGGCAGGTGGTTCCTGAAGTTCGACCAGGAGTGTCGATCCTGTCACCAGCGGATTCTAGTCAATCTATTCCAGATCCGGTTCCTGAAGTTCAGCCAGGAGTGCCAATCCAGTCACCCGCGGATTCCGGCTCCGGGGATGGGTAGATGTACCTGGGTCATGATGGGGAGGGGTGGGACGGGGATTGACTTGCCATAGCCACCTGAAGGGCCAGGACCGCCATGGCCACCCAAAGAGCCAGATTCGCCGTGGCTCCTGGGGATCCCTGTTATGCCCTGGAGGCCTCCAGAGACTCTGCCCCGTTCAGCCTCCAGGGCACCCATCCATCCATCCATCCCCCTGTTCTATGTACTGTTCCGCCTCCTCTCCACCACCCTCCGTGATATTTCATAGAGCGTCTAGAAGCTGCTCCTAGGGAGGGGGCTAAATCCACAAAGCCACTGGTGAAGATAAAAAATATAGCAAATATGGTGTTTTGTTTTGTTTTTTCCAATGTATTGCAAACTCATTAACAATACATTGTTAATTATTGAAGTAAACTCTTACAGAATAAATACAGAAAGTCACGTCTGGTGTGCGAATGACTTTGTCAACAAGGAATCACTGGAATGACTAGATGTTAAAAATTCTAAAACAAAATTGTACAGAGTTTAGCAGGCATTACAAGGAAAACATCTTGTATTGCAATGGCATCCCCACTAACATCCTGCTGAAAGAAAATATTAGGGCAGCCGTGGTAGTAATCAAGACTGAAACAACAGATATTCTTCCTTTATCCTATGATTTCATGCTTATCCAAGCCTGACCTCACTGCCACTCCTGGTAAAAAGAAGTTACAATGTTTTTTTTGTTTTTTTTTTATGTATTCCAGATCAATGGCCTAAACCTAAGAATCCTTGAAACTGTTGGTGTCAGGTGGAGCCAAGTCATTTTCTATTAACTAAAACATCAGTGTTTTGCCACGCCACCTTGAATGCACATACTTAAGAGATAACACATTTCCAAATGAGAAAATGGCCTTTCTTAAACGCCTAGCCAGTGAGCCGTTGTTGCTTGCCTCTTCAAACAAGCACAGTAAGAGGTTTCAGATGACCTTGCACACCATCCTGTCACTTTGACAATGCAGGGGAACATTGTGGGGCAAGAGATCTTTCTCCCACAGGCAGACGGCATGTAAATGGGAGTAAATGGGTTTTTCATTTCTAAATGCCGTCTGATAATGGAAGTGGGTGATGTGTCAGATCACACACATATGAGCCTCTGTTGGAGATAAGGCCATTTGTACAAGAGCAGTGTGTGTGTGTGTGTGTTATCTTTACCCCTCTGTTTCCACAATTTCTATTCTGTTCCTGAAAGACTCATTTAAATTTCCTCATCATAACAGCCCTGTGCTTGAACCTCAATTAATATGTTAATGTTGCTGTGCAAGGTTTTTAATTAGTATAAGATGAATCACATTGCATTTTGGGGACCTGATTATCGCTCTCAGATGCTTTGGGGGGTGTCGTTTTGTTGTTACGTGAGGCTCGTAATGGTATTGTTCAGGGTAGAATTTTTCAAGCTTAAAGTATTTAATTTTCTAAATAGATGTGGTTTTATTCCTTCAAGTCTTATTTATTTGTTTATTTAAACAGAATTAAGCAGATTCATATAGATTTCTTTTTACAATGCCATCATTTTTTGGGAGCTTGAAAGTTTTAATTACCTAACAGTGAGTAGACAGAAATCTCCAGGTTTTTATTAACTTAATTTGTGCCTGAAGCTAATCGAAGGTTGTACAGGTTTGAAACGATGTGAGGATGAGTAAATGATGACAGAATTTGTATTTCCCTTCTTATTTTTTTCTCTTTGCTTTACTAAAACACACACTCATACACTATCCTTCATTGGCATCTCTTCTATCTATCCTTCTCTCTTTCTCCCTCCCCCTCTCCTCTGTCTGTTTTTTGGCCACTGCTATTATTTCAGTCTCAGTAATCTGTTGAGGTACATTTAGTTTTGTGAGCGAGTTATTGAATCATAACTGTGATTTTAAAAGAGTAATTAAAGTTAAATGTGGCCCTGATGAGCTACTCCTTCAGGAAATGTTGTGATATTAAATTATTTATGACTAGAGGGTCTCTGTACCATATGTAAATCATTTAGATATGCAAATGGTCCGCTAAATCTCATAGATTATGAATAAAAATGTACTATTCCCATGTTTAGCTCTGGGCTTTTAATCACAGAATTACTTTTCTTTTTGTTCATGCCTGAAGTCATATTAATCACATGCTAGAAACACTGTAAAGAATAAGACTTTTTCTATTATATGCACATAAGACAAAACCAGTATAATACCACTTATGTGTGTATTTCCGTTTCACTGTAGCAGCATTTTGAAAAATATCCGCTTGATGCAAACTACTTAAGCTGCTCTATGAAAGCCAGATCGTCATTGTTTTTCTGTCGTTAAAAAGAAAATGAATTGTTTTGATTTAAACACTGCATTTTTAGAATGCCATGTCATGTGCAAGACACTGTAAAAGATGCTAAAACAGTGGTCATATAGTGTTTACATAGAAAACAATGGATATTGTGCAAATAGAGCAGAACCTGATGCAGAACCTGATTTTGCTGAGTTCGATGTGTCCCTGGGTCAACATCTTTGCTGACCCTGGAACAACATTTTGATTAATCAATCAGATTTGAAGAAAAAGGTTAATAGTTTTTGGGACGTTTAGGCGCACAATCAGTACAATCATCTGTCATTCGATCTGATTTTAGGCATTTCTCATGGGCATGGTTAGGTTTAGGTGTAGATATATGGTCAAAATTCAAATTTGGATTAAAATGTTGTTCCAGGGTCAACAAAATATATGTTGACCCAGGAACACGCTGAACTCAGCAAAATCAGGATGTGCATGCAAGCGAATGAAAAAAATTTGTTCGGTGTGGACGGCCACTAAAGGGCTACATTTACCGTCACTATGCGAGATTCCACAGGCAAAAGAAAGCAGGAAAGGAGGTGACAAAATACTATTAATGATGCCATTATAATACTGAAATATAGTATTACAGTAGACACAATGAGCTGTGCTATTTTGCTAAGTTAAGAATCTTTGTCAGTCAGTTGCCACTGTGGCTTGGTAGTAGTCGGCATGCAAATACAGGTCCTTCTCAAAAAATTAGCATATTGTGATAAAGTTCATTATTTTCTGTAATGTACTGATAAACATTAG
>JAUMHQ010000094.1:14570922-14591842 GCA_032361165.1 Enteromius paludinosus | reverse complement strand
ACCATAGTTCCTGTGGCTCAGTGGTAGATCCCTCAACCACCACACCAGAGATCTGAGTTCAAGCCTCAGTTGTGACAGTATTTATTTATTAAACATCTTATGTAGGTGATAAACACTGGTTTTGACCAAATGTATATATGAATTACTATTGTTGTTGTTAGTGTTATACAAATTTAATATATAAAAAAAGTCTTAATATAAATGATAATAATAATAATAATAATAATAATACAAATTGAGACTTTATTTTTACAAACTCCACAAGTCAGATTTATAAATAAATGCATATGATCCCAAATATATATATATATATATAAACAGACACACTTTGTTTTAGGGTTTGTTCTAATGCCTTAGCAAACACCTCTAAATTATACATGTTTGTCATATTTCTTTGTAAGAAAAAAATTAATAAAAATCTACCAAACTCTATTGAATGTAGTACTTATAGATACTATAATTTTAAGGAAATTAAATTCCACTTAAGTGTTTTTAAAGACTTTTTAAAAGTGTATTTCAGTAATAATGGCAAAATAAATGTTACTGCTTTAAAGAATTAAGCATATTTTAATGTTTTGAATAACATATTTTACTAAAGCACATGCAAGTGATTTATGATTCTAAGTTTAACTCTAGTGTGTTATTAAGCACACTACATTCCAACTTCATAAAGGATGTGTAATCACAAATATTTAATTAAATGTTGTTTTAATTTTCACACTTAAGTATATTAAGGCCCGGTTTCACAAATGGGGTTTAGCTTAAGCCAGGACAAGGCATTCGTTAAAACAAGATATTTAAGCAACTTTTACAAAAATGCCTTATAAGAAAAAATTACAGGTGTGCATCTTAACCGCGAACAATAACACTGACATGTTTTAAGATATGTCAGAGCAAGATATTTTCATCTGAGACAGCTTAAACATGCAATTTAGTCTGGGACTAGCTTAAGCCTTGTCTGTGAAACTGGGGGTAAAAGTACTCTTTTAGGCCTACTTATTTTTCACATGGCTATAGGAATTTGATGTTTAATGCTCCAGTACGTTCTGCTAACATCTTAGCTGCAGTAGCTTTTTCTTTCCTGCAGACTGTTCTGTGGATATTGTTTCGCTGCACATTGTTTACTAAACGATCATAGACCTTGGCAGATTGCAGCTCTTCAGGACAGGCACAGACCACAGAGAGGAGGACATTTCTCTGTGGATTGTGTGTGTGTGAATGAAGAGGGGGCCTGTCGGCCCAGCAAGGGCTCTGTAAGAGACGGCTTATTGGGTCAAGGTGGGCTGCCAGCTCTTGCGTGACAAGATACATAGGGCTTTTTGATTCGCTCTCTGGCAGATTACAGGTTGCTATAGTTTCTCTAATGCTCAAATCAAGCATTCAGCTAATCGGCTCAGAATAGGTTAAAGGCTGCCGCTGATTTGGAAGAGATAAAACTTGGTGACAGAAAATTGGGGAGGAGAGTTTGACAAAAGCAAGGCTGCTCCGGCTTTGATGTGAATGTGGACGGGGACTGGAGAAACACTCAGAGCTTTTGGCCAAACACGCCGATGCCACAAAACACAATGGCCACTATGGAGAGCAACAAGGCCCAAAAGAGCTGTGTTATCCTATTACTGATGTTGTTTTCTTGCTTTCTTTCTCTGTCTCACTCCGGGAATCTCTGGTACACACAATGAATGAAAAAATAACACTTGGAACTCCTCGCTTGGTCCTAAAGTTTGTAAGTAGCCAGTATGTTCGTCTGTATTCACGCAGAACTAGAGATAGTCTAGAGGACATTTGTGTTTAGAAAAGCATAACAATCAGTGATGGCAATGATAAATAATGCCAATTTATAAATACATTAACATAGTAAAAACATTTAATGAATTAAAAGTAAATAACAAACATGCAAACAAACAAATAAATAATATCTTAAATTCTATAAAAATTATATCTGTATGTAAATAAAACCAGTAAAAAAAAAACAATAAATGGAAAATGTAAAAATCAATTATTTAAAACAATAAACAAATTTATAATAGTTTATCGGTAATACTTACGTAACACTGAAATAAGAAACAATAACTGAAAAAAAATTAAAATCCCCCTTTTCACTACTCTGTATATATATATATATATATATATATATATATATATATACACAAGAAAAATATGTGATGTTTATGTATCAAATATATGTTGTATATTATAAAAAAATGCATGTACATATATATGTACATGTAAATATATACTGTATGTGTGTGCATTTATATATGCATAATAAATATACACAGTACACACAGATATATTATGTAAATAAAAGCTTTTATTTTGAATGTAATTAATCGTGCTTAATCATTTGACGGTATATATTTTAAATACATTAAATAAGTTTGAAATGAGAAGCACATTATGTATACTTCATGAACATCAGGGGAGTTGGTGTCCTTGAGTTGGGGTGTTTTAGTTTGGTCTCCGTGAGCTAACATTGTGCTGAATTAGCTGCTATGCAAATGACTCAAGCCTGTTCTTGTTCATTCATATTGGGCCAAATCTGCTTATGCAAATGAACCCAAACACAGCTTTGATACGTGCTTCATAAATGGGCTTCGGTTACAGTGACCCAAAATTTTGGACTCAAGTATTTGGACTTTTATAACACACATTCAAATAGGTCTGAATATCATTGAATAGATAAATAATACCAATGTACAATAACTATTATATCACTGTTTCTGACAGATATTAGATAGGTCTCTAACCTAACTAAACGTCTTATTTAAGCTTATGTGTAACTTTTTAGATAAAAAAAAAAAAGAAGAACAAAAAATCAGGTTAACACTTTATTTTAAGGTGTTCATAATACATATTAATTACCTACATAGTAAGTACTTAGTAGTAGCCATTGTACTTATGTAAAACAACATGTACTTACCATGTAATTATGTAGATGTAACGGACTGTTACACACTGTTACACGTTTATAAAATGTAAAAATGGATTAAAATATAATTTAGCTTACAAAATTAGCCTTGAAAAGGTTTTTACATTAATAAGAGTGTCTTGATAATTTTGGTACCACTTTAAGGTCCTTGTTATATTGTATTATTATAACAATAAATGATCCAAAATTAGATGCAAGTAACCCTAAACCAAATCCTAATCCTAACCATATAGTAAGTACATGTACTTAATTAATAGTACTCAATACTTAAATGTAGAATTACACTGTAACAAGTACACCTCAAAATAAAGTGTAGCCAAGATTTTCAGTGAATAACTACTAAAACTCTGGTCTGTTCCTACAAAAAGTATATTTTTGTAAAAAAAGATGGAACAGCATTAGTACATAATAATATACTTATTGGGGTGAATTATTGATTTAAAGAAACTATTAAAACCAATCATACGCAGCAGAATGCGCTCAGTGTAAATATGATCTTTGCTATTTTTTTTCTCCGGTGAGTCCAGCACTTGCGGTGACTAGAGCACATCACATGTGTGTGATTGACAGCGGCGTGGTGATTGACAGCTGCTGTGTGTTGTTTTGCAGACGGCGCTCCACTGGGCGGCCAAGCAGGGCCGTGTGGAGATGGCGGACATGATGGTGCGCTCTGGAGCGGACGTCAACCAAAGAGCGGTGAGAGCTGACAGTAGCCAGCGCCCCACTGACACACTCACATTTACACCTCTGCAGGGGCCCGCCGCACACAACACACACCAAACACACACACACACATTAACACCTCAGCCCGCCCGTATAATGTGTGTGTTTGCGTATAATTAAAGCCTAATTTCTCTTTAATACCAGCCCTTAGGTCACAAACTTCCTCGCCTGTGTGATTCGACGTGGCTAATAAGCTAAATTTTACTATTAATCAAACACACTCGCAGCAAGGGCTCAGATTTTAAGTGGAGTGTGTTTGCATAAACATGACCTCATGTTTATTTATTCCACATCAGCTAACATTGGGGCAGTGAATGCTTTGGCCTTCCCCTCAGTTCATGCATATTATAATGCACTGTATCTTATCTCGTCATATTGAGGCTTGGTGAAGTGCAAAGGAAATCCTGACAGGATCTTTGTGCCTCTGGCAGCACCCCTCCCTCTCGACCCCCAGTCTTTATTTGGAGCTCTATTTTCCCTCTATCACCCACAGCATCGTGGATCCTCTCAGAAGGTTATTTCAGATCAGATCCTGCTGCACTTTAAAGAGTCCAATTCAACCCTTTGCAAATTGGCTGTTTATATAAATGCAAAGATCCAAGAGTGTTTGTTTGTGGGTCAAGGACTAAAAAAATTTCAGAAATGATTAAAGACGATCAAAAGGAGACAGCTTTTCACAGTATTCACATTGTTTTACACACATAACATGCATTTTTTTTAACAATGGTCTTGAATTAGTGATTATAAAACTGTTAAGTGGTATAACCATATCAAGTGGTCTAATAAAATAGCCAATATTTTATTCACAACAAAAAAAACATTTTTAAATGTTACGCACAAAATGGGCTACAGGACTCAAATTTGTTGGGACAGGGGCGTGTTTAACATGGTGTAGCATCTCCTCTTCTTTTCACAACAGTTTGGTGTTGAGGTTATATGTTTTATGAGTTTTGGAATTTGGTCCCATTCATGGCTGATACAGGTTTCCAGCTGCTGAAGAGTTCATGTGTCACGTCATGGGCGTTCCCCCATGTTGAACATCGTCTCTTCCTTGTTTGTTTTTCATGTATCATGTGCTTTTGTTCACCTTATGTGTCTTCGTGTTCTCCCTCGTCTATGACTCCGGCCTGCTCTTTAGTGTTTCACTCCCAACCAACTGTTTGTGTGCAGGTGTTTCCCCTTCGCCCTTAATTGTATCTTGTATAAAACCATGTCTTGTTTCATTTTCTGGTGTTGCTCGTTACAGTATGTTACTGTCTGCTAGTGTCTTCGTGTGCATAGGTTTGCGTTTTCTTCTGCCCTTATGTGTGAATCCGGGAATAAATGTTCACATGTATTTGAATCTTCTGCCTCCAAGTCTTTTGGACATACAGAGAAGCAAAACCGCAACGTTGCCACAGCGGTAGCGTGACATCATGGTTATCTTTGGCATATTTTTCATTTAATAATGCGCCAAATGCTCTTTCTAGGTGAAAGATCTGGACTGTGCCAGGCCAGTTCAGCACCAGACTCTTCTACTATGAAGCCACGCTGTAGTAATAGCTACAGTATGTGGTTTTGCTGCTGAATTACACAAGGCCTTCCCTGAAATAGACGTCGTCTGGAGGGGAGCATATGTTGCTCTAAAAGCTTTATTAGTTTATTTTAAAAGCATTTATAGTGCCTTCCAAAACATGCAAGTTGCCTATACCGTATGGTCTTATGAAACCCGTCCCATCATAGATGCTGCTTTTGAAATGAACGCTGATAACACGATGAAGATCTCCCTGCTCTTTAGTCTGGAGAACATGATTTCTTGCAAGAATGTCAAATTTGGACTTGTCTAACCACAGAACACTTTTTTGTCTTGGCCCACAGGACATGATGAGGCTTCTAGACCATGTTCACATATGCCTTTTTTAGCATGATAGCTCTTTAGTCAGCATCTGCAGATAACTCTGTGGATTGTGTTTACTGACAGTGGTTTCTGGAAGTCTTCCTGAGCCCATTTAGTAATGTTGACAGAATCATGCTGTTTAGTGATGAGTGTCGTCTGATGGTCTGAAGACTACGGGCATCCAACAAAAATGTTCAGCCTTGTCCATTACACACAGAGATTTCTCCAGTTTCTCTGAATCTTTTGATGATGTTATGCACTGCAGATGATGACATTTGTGATTATGTGATTACTTGTTTTCTCTCACTTTTTCCACTTCTCTAATCTCCTTCTTCATTCTGTCTGCAGCGACATGCTCATAGAAGTTAATGTTTAAAGCCTTCACGAGCACAGTCAAGCACACGCGCACATTTTATTGCCATCATAATTACATAATTAACTTTTGCTCTCTAATCGTTATGGGGCTAATGGTGCTCTTCAAGTGCAGTGTCCTCTGGGCAGAAATGGAATAAAAAAATCAATAACCCATGCAGTGCTGTCAGGATCTAAATGTGCCTCTCTGTGATTCACAAACACATGAAGCGTGGGTTTCTCTTTTCTTTGACTGTCTAATTTTCCCTTTTAACAGAACTTTTGGGTGTTTCACCTCTGAAAACTAAAACTTGTGAAGAATTTGTGAAAATGACAAAATGCTCCCAAATTGCACAAACTAACAACTAACAGTGAATTAAATATGTAGGAAAACATGTACTCTGTCTTTGAATGTTAATTCCTTCTATGTGAATTTACACCTGATCAGTTAAATGGTCAATTCCTTTATTTTTTATTATTTTCTTTCTTTCTTTTCAAAACCAACACCTGGCTTTTTTCAGCATGTAAGTGTGCATCAAGTTTGATTCAGTTTCACATATTCAGCAAATGCATGTTCTGATAAGCATACTGTAAATTATCACAGTAGATTCTGGCATTATTTCCTCCATGTGATGTGCATGTAAATTTGGCCCAAACATGATATCATATCTACATTTAAGAGCAGTTTAGAGGTTGGAAGTGCACCCATGATGCTTTGAAATGCTGTAGGTGGCTCAATAGGTTTTGTAGACTTAGATTTATGCGCTTCATATGAAGCAAATATTTCCGAAGCCAAATTGGCCATGCTGTCGGTGTGAAATTAAGTTCTTGACCCATCTTGTGTTATGCTCATTCTGTTTCTGTAATCTTCTCTGGCTTCTGCTGGCAAATGGGAGACGACTCTGGTCTTGATGACAGCCTGCTTTCTTCTTTCTTTCTGAAGGGGGTGAGTCTGATTTCAATACACCTGTGAAATGAAGGAGAATTTAGTAGAAATGTGCTTGACATTCTAAACGCAGTCACGCCACACACTCATTGGCTGTCCAGCTATCAGAGGATTGTGGGACGGTTAAGAACTGGCACGCTATGGGACCAAATCCCCTTCCCTTGCCTAGCGTTAAACAAATAGGTTTTATTTAACATCCAAAATGGAGATACTATGAGATTAAGTTACGAACCTTGGAAGCAATGGGGGGTTTAATGCCCTAACAATTCAGAGTAATACAGGAAGTATTCACAATAAAGTACGGTGTTTCCTAAGCTGATCATTTAATTTTGTGCAGCAGCTTGTTATTACTGTCTGCATGGTTGATAAGTTCTAAATGGCATACTATAAAGCTGTTCTTAGTATATTATAAAGGATTAGGTACTGTATGCATACGTGGTATATGATACCTATGATGAAGTAAAAAGTTAAACAATTTGAGATTGCATATGTTTAGGGCTGGGTAAAAAAATGGATTTCTCGATTTTTATCGATCGTCATTTTGTTTCCCAAAAATTGGGTAGTGTAGCCTATTTTTTTTTTCCAATGCTACAAGAATACAATTTACCGATTTACCATAATCAGTATCCTGTCTCTCGTAACTACTCAGTTAATGTTTCAACTATGCGAAACATGTCAGTATAATAGATTTGTAAACAACGCAGTATGTCACATAGCATCATCTCAGAAAAATAAATACATAAATAAAAACACATTCTGTGTCCAAAACACATTAGTCAGCTAGAAGATTTTTTTACATTTGAAAAACATCTGTTAAAATTTGATGACAGAAATCATTATATATATATATAAATCTTTTACTTTTTTTCAAATGGTTATACTTTTTTATTATTTAAATGTATTTTTTATTGTTCTTTACTAATTGTTATACAAGATGTTGCAGTCCATAAAAAATATAATAATTTATTTTAAAAATGTCTTAAATAGTTAAAAATCATGATTCACCCTTTCAGTCGAATCACTTCTATCTATAGTGATTCTATCTAATCACTTCGTTACATATGGGAACTCGCCAACTGCCTTTGAGCTTCAAATAAAAGGCCAATGAATATTGGCGTGCACTGATTGCATTCAGGTGCACCTCATCACTATGTGAATATAAGAAGGCGCGAATGCAGTGCACTTGCAGCTTTTCGCTTCGGAGCCTTCACCGTTCCTGAGCTTGAGACCCCCTCTGCTTTCGTTTTGAAGTTGGAGTGGAGCGTCGTTGAGAAGAGTTCCAGCGATCGCCTGCTCTCTCATCTGACAGCGTTCACTGGGCGGCTGTCAGCTGATCCTGTGGGCTGGTGGCCTTTTTTAAGGCTGGCTGTGCCAGCTTTTTGCAATCCAGCGAGCATAGACCTACTGAGTGCACAGAGTTGCCGCGAAAGGTCTTCCCTGGGCAATGCAGGAGAAAAGAGCAATTTGTCACGGTTGGTGAAGCGTTCTCCGGAATGCCGATCCGACCGTGTGTTTCTGGTCGTGGGAGTTTCCTCACCTGGCTAATGATAGCTCACTCAAGGGATCTGTTGTGCATGTACAGGGACCTGGTGCTGCTCAGTTATTTGGGTCTTCAGGTCAACCAAGAGGAGAGCAAACTCTCCCCGGTGCAGAGAATCTCTTTTCTCGGCATGGAGCTGGACTAGGTCGAAATGACTGCCAGCCTCACCAAAGAACGCATGCAGGCCATGCTGAAATGCCTAGACCTTTCCAGGCACAAGACAGCAGTTCCTCTCAAAACTTTTCAGAGGCTTCTGGGGAATATGGCAGCTGCAGCCATGGTTATGTCGCTGGGCTTCCTTCATATGAGACCACTTCAGTGTTGGTTACACGATCGAGTCCCAAGATGGGCGTGGCACACTCTGGATTGGCATTTCCCCGCAGTATCGCCGCCTATTCAGCCCGTGGTCCAGCCAGGAGCCAGGAGTGCCCCTAGGACAGGTGTCCAGGCATGTCATGGTCAACACGGATGTCTCCTTCATGGGCTGGGGTGCTGTATGCAACGGGCAAGCAGCCTCGGGCCCCTGGACAAGCGTCCGACTGCTTTGGCATATCCATTGCCTCGAGTTGTTAGCCGTGTGTCTGGCGCTGCGTTGCTTCCGACCGATGCTGCGTCACAAGCACTAGCTAGTCCAGACATGTGCCGCATGTCACAATTCCCCCGCCATCTGCTCTTGTGGAGTCAAACACGGCTGAAATCACTGCGCGCTGTTCACATTCCAGGGACACTCAACCGTGCAGCCGACCAGCTCTCACAGCAGTCCACCCACCCTGGAGAATGGCGGCACCACCCCCAAGTAGTCCAGCTGATTTGGAGCCAAATTGACGATGCCAAGATAGACCTCTTCGCCTCCCCCGAGTCGGCCCACTGCTAGCTGTATTACTCCCTCGATGAGTCGCCCCTGTGCAAGATCAGGGAGGACGAGGAGCAAGTTCTGCTGGTAGTGCCATACTGTCCCTCCCGGACCTGGTTTGCCGACCTTATGGTCCTCATGGCACCCCCTTCCTGGAAGATTCCCTTGAGGAAGGACCTTCTTTCTCAGGGGATGGGCACGATTTGCCGCCCGTGCCCCGATCTTTGGAACCTTTGCCATGATAGATATTGTCACTCAGACAAGAGCTCCCTCTACGAGGCAGGCTTTTGCTCTGAGGTGGAGTCTGTTCATCGACTGTTGTTCCTCTTGCGGAGAGGACCCACAGAGATGCACAATCGCAGTGGTGCTTTCTTTCCTGCAGGAGAATTTGGAGCGCAGGCTGTCCTCTTCAACTCTCAAAGTGTATGTTGCTGCCATAGCAGCATATCACGATGCAGTGGAGGGTGCATCCCTCGGGAAGCACCAACTCATCGTAAGGTTCCTCAGAGGTGCGCGTCGGGTTAATCCCCCGAGACCACACCTCGTACCCTCTTGGGACCTTGCCGTCGCCCTACAGGGTCTGCGGCAGGTCCCATTCGAGCCACTTTAGGAAGGGGGGAACGGAGACGTTACACTTTCGTGCCACGACTCTGAGGTTGGCTGGCTGATGCCAGCTCGGCTCCTCAGCGAAAAGCTGCAAGTTCACTGCATTCATCGCCTTTTTTACTCACGCAGTGATGAGGTGCACCTGAATGCAATCAGTGCATGGCAGTATTCATTGGCCTTTTATTTGAAGCTAAAAGGCTCTCTCTGGCGAGTTCCCATATGTAACGTCTCCGTACCCTCCCTCAGGGAACGTGGGTTACGTTAGCAACCTAGAGGTTCTTTCTTGTCCGCATTAGTCAGTGTTTTTTTTTTTCATCATGTATCAATGTGGAATTAAAATATTTTATAGTACTTTTCTTTTTGTAACAGTAAATTCATTTTATTTATTAAAGCCATCAATAGCTACTTACTTAATTCTACAACATTTAATTATTTTTAGAAAAATGTGTGTCCCCGTATCTCATGTCAATGCTGTTACCATATCATATTTTGCCTTTAAATTGGTGGAATTATTATCTTTCAGAATTGTGTAAGTTAAATGCACTTATGTCACTTTCACTCACTGATAAGATCTGAAGCACTGAAGCTCCGTCTGAGAAAAACATTTTAATCTAGAAACTTCTTACACCAAGAGTTATTTTTAAAACTCTGTTACTACAGTATCAAAAGGAAAACAGAATTTATTACTGATCTCACATTGGATTATTTAAAGGTTATTTTTAATCATGTTTTTATTAGTGTCATGTTTTCTTAGCTTTTATGCCAGCAAGTTGAGGTTTTGGGAAAAAATTCAATTCTGTTACACTATTACTGTATCTCCATTGTAAGTCTACGTAGGTAACAGAGTTGTTGGTGATAGACGGAGACACCAAATATACCCGCAATTATAGAATGAGTCTAAATTTAAAGTTAAAGTTAGTGTTATTACTTATAGGCTATTATAAAAAGTTCATAAAGTGCAATTCGATTATTTGTATTCAAAGAGATTTATTTTGACAAAATTTGCCATGTACTGTCTCTGATGAATATGCATAATAAAGGATATTTAAGAACAGGTAGTGTGCAGTCACTTGTGAAAAAAACATGCATGTTTGTAATATAGCATATGTATAAAAGTATTTAAAAAACTTATGACAGAAAAAATATAAACAATATACTTAGGTGCAGACTAAATGTATTGTTTGAGACACTTAATTGCAAGTTAACTAAGATTAAATGTAAATATAAAATATAAAATATAAATATATATATTGTGGCCTGGAGAGGAACTACAAGTTAGAGCAAGACGTGGTGAATGCCCCGGCGGGTGATATTTATTAACAGAAGTGCAAGACAACAAACAATGGTGCTGGTGATGGCGGCGTCTTCAGTGCTCGGTGCGGTGGTGACTCCTCTTCTCTTCTTGTGCTTCAGTGCTAGCCACGGCGAGTCTGCGGAGGCAATGAAAGAGACAGCAGGTAAGTTCACACACCATCGGAGATAGTTCTCAGTCTTCTGTACTGGGAAGCCAGCTTATATCTGGATCCAAACCATGACCAATTGGTCCGTGCTGAGTGAATCCAGGTGTGGTTTGTTGGTTGCCAGGGCGATGCTGATTGTCCATCGGGATACCTGACACACTCCACCCTCCCTAAGCGATTTCCTGGTCCTGGTGGCAGAAACAAAGGGAGATGTTGGGGAGTGGGAGGGGAGTGACCCCTGACAGACCTGCATATGCTGCCCAGGTCCGAGAGAGCCCGTCGGCATTGGTGTTGCAGGAACCGGCCCAGTGGGATAGCTGTCGAAGTCAGAGACTTCATTCAGGCACCAGTAATCATTACAGAAGCGGAGGGTGCCTTGGGTTCCAGGACGATCGGGCTGGACCATGGGCTCCGGGAAGGGGGTGAACCCCGTGGAGGCTTGGGGCACCTCCCGGATGCCGAACAGCACATAAGGTAGGAGTTGGTCCCAGTCTTTCTTGTCTTCTGCAGCTACCTGCCGAAGCATCTGCTTTAAGGTCTGGTTAAACCTCTCGACGAGCCCGTCGGTCTAGGGGTTGGTAGACAGATGTTCTTACTTACTTTACTTTCAGCAGCCGGCAGAGGTCAACCATTAGCCAGGACATGAACGACGTTCCCTGGTCAGTCAGTATCTCCGACGGAAGGCTCACCCGGCTGGAGAGCAGGAACAGCTCACGGGCGATGTTCTTGGCGGTGGCCTGGCGAAGGGGGACTGCCTCAGGGTACCCGGTGGCATAGTCCACAATAACGAGGATGTGCTCGTGTTCCCAAACAGACCTCGGCAATGGCCCTACAATGTTCATCCCGATCCGCTCAAAGGGCACCCCGATGATGGGAAGTGGAATGAGCGGGCTGGGGGGAGGTTTCCTCGGTGTTGGTCTGGACTCACCATCTCGGGACTCACCATCTCTCCCACCGTTGGTCGTTAGCAGGCTGGACTGGCTCTCAGACCCCCGCGACGGCGTCCAGTGCTGGCGGCGCTGTGTGGCGGTGGCAAGGGCATCGAACCCCGGCCAGTCACGACCCAACAGCAAGGGAACTGGCAGGTCCTTTAAAACTCCCACGTCCAGGGTGCAGGTTTCTCGGCCTTTGTGGTGACTACTCTTCTCCTCGTGTGCTCCAGTGCTAGCCAGTGAGGGGTAGGTGCAAGGATTGTGCTTTTACCCCAAGTGATAGGATCCAGGAAGTGGGGGACCAATCTGTCACGGCGAGTTTGCGGAGGCAATGACAGAGACAGCAGGTAAGTTCACACATCATCGGAGATAGTTTTCAGTCTTCTGTGCTGGCAAGCCAGCTTATATCTGGATCCAAACCGTGACCGATTGGTCCGTGCTGAGTGAATCCAGGTGTGGATTGTTGGTTGCCGGGGCGACACTGATTGTCCATCGGGATACCTGCCACAATATATATATTGTGACCGGGCAAGGAACGACACGAAAACCAAGAGAGCCCGTCTGCGTTGTTGTTTAAAGAACCAGCCCAGTGGCGCACATCAAAGTGGAAGTCCTGGAGCGACAGAAACCACCTCGTCACTCGAGCATTGGTGTCTTTTGCCCAAGACATCCACTGCAAGGGTGCATGATCTGTGAAAAGGACGAATTTTCTTCCCAGTAGATAATACCTGAGCTCCAGGACTGCCCACTTGATGGCGAGAGCTTCCTTTTCCACGGCAGCATAGTTTCTCTAGGCCTGGAACAGCTTACGGCTGATGAAGACAACTCCCTGTTGTACCTGGGAGAGAACAGCTCCAAGTCCCGTGTCTGAGGCGTCTGTTTGGAGCAGGAAGGGGCAGTTGAAGTCGGGGGCTCGGAAGACAGGTTCCGTGGTCAGCGCCCCCGCTTGATGGTTTGAAAGACTCTCTCCATCTCCTCAGTCCAGCGGATCTGACAATCGTCTATTATGGGTGTGGCCCCTGTCTGTGTGACGCCACACCGACATGCATTTGAGAATGGGTTAGGATTATGATCTTTATCATTGTAGGGTAGTTGTGTACTCACACTAAGACACATTTCAGTCTAAACAGCTTAAAAAAAGTGCATGTACCACCGTATGACCCCTTTAAAATTAAAATGTTTACCATTTCTTTATTACAAAGTGCTCTTTTTAAAAGTCTGCTTAAGTGTTTTAAGAAACATAGTCATGAAAAGTATTGTATTTACACTAAGTACACTTAAGTGGAATTATTTTATTTCATTATCATTAAGTTCACATTCAGTACAATTAAGCACACTTCTTTTTCACAAGAGTCATGACAGCAATTGTTCTGTGTCAGTGTGTTAATCAGTCTCGTTAAAAACAAACTCACTGATCTCCGTTGGCTCCTTTGGCACCCTGGACAGTCTCTCCAGAGCCTTTACTTATACTGAAGCTGACGTGAAATGGAGCACATGAAAGTGGCTGTGACCTTTCTAAAAATGTCAGTGCTAGGACTAGTGTAATAATGAGGAGTAGAGCAGAGGGAAGTCTACTTTAACCTTTAAGGGCAGCAGAACTACACTATGATAGTGCTGTGCTGTTAGCAACACGGCTACGCTGCTCTACACGCTACAAACACAGCCACCAGTGATCTCGGACTGATTCTAGGAGACTTTCCCTGCTGTAAAAAACAGCATATGATGGTTAGGTTGGTTTTGAGCTGGGATGCTGGTTTATGCTGCTTTAAGCTGGTCCTTTTGCTGGTTTATGCTGATATGTATGTATTAACTATTACTTTTCCTTCAATAAATTCCTAATTTGCTGTTTACTAAAAATGTGTAAGTTAGTTGTTAAGTTGAGGTATTGGGTAGGATTAGGGATGTAGTATAAGGTTGTAAGGCATGTAAGGCATGTTCTAGTAATATGCATTCTGATAAGCATGTTAAGAGACCCTACAATAAAGTGTTACCAATATTTTACGTACTTAATGTGCACCTGTATTTCAGCTTCATGCTGTTATAGACATTTAAGGACATTATAAATTTTTGTGTTCGGTTAATGTTCAAAATTCTCAAATATGGTCGCTCTACCCTTGTTTCTCAGTAATCACACGGCCCATTAGTGTTATGAGCGTGGAAATGTAACTGTAAAACAAACGGACACTAAAGAGATATCAGGGATAGATGGAGTCAATCCGTTCTCAGAAGTGTCTTTGGATGATAAAGTCCCCTGTGGAGCATAAATGTGCCGTCATCCACACTAATCACCGCCTGAGCTCAGATCAGCCCTAAACCGCAGTCACATTTCATACATCCATCATCCTCTCACGTCGCCTTCACTAGCACACTATCCTTCAAGGATTTGATAGGTAGCACCATCAGGCTGCAGCTGTTTGAGTCAGCGGTGGGTGACTGACGGGATCCTGGAGAGGGTTAGTCCTGTGTTAATGTGCGGGATGTACTGGAGCGATTGTCTCAGTGGGTCTCACTGTCTGGTTAACTGCATAAATGCGAAACATCGCCTGCACACAGTGGTGTGTGAAATGACGTCCAGCTGTTTTTAATAGCCTATCGCAATCCGGTGACAGACACAACAGGAGAACAAGAATTGCTGTCATATTACTGTCCTCCCACACTAACGATATTTAGATATTTGCTTGTGTGTAGGATGCATACAAACTGACATTTCTGGACTAAATTTGACCGAATGCAAATTGTTCACATTTTTTGTAGGGTTACACACCGCTTCACCTGGCTTCTCTACACGGACATGACAAAATCATCCAGCTGCTAATCAATAACTACAGTAAGTTCACTGTTTTAGAATATTCCTCATTAACTACACCTGAAGATGTATGTCAGCATCTGTATACGGGTCTGCAGTCAGTTAGTGTGCATCTTTTCTTGTCTAACCTTTGACTCTGCACAGAAATGTTCTGGGAGTACAAAAGGTTACATTTTGGGGGTATGAAGTCATGTCGTGCAACCAGCATGCAGGAAAGGAAATTATATAGAGAACCCCTGAAGACCAAAATTATTTTGTCAGTTTAAGTTTCAAAATGTCATGTGGTTCAACCTCCAAAAAACACTTAATGACAATTATGAATTAACATATGATTTTATTTGAGAATTTTTTTATTAAGATGTGTATACAATACTTGAAGATTATGTACTTTAAGTAAATAATTGTGCACAATACTTCAATAAAATATGTTAATGCGTTTTACTTGAGGGTAACACCACATGACATTTTAGATTAATTACATTTAGACTATTGTTGAATAGTAATGAAGAATATATAATTTAAGACAGTATTTTATACAATATTTAAAGCTTAAAGCAATGTAAATGCCTTTTACTTGATGGTTACACCACATGACATTTTAAAATAATTACATTTAGACTTTTGTCAAAGAATATATATTTTTTTCAAACCTATTTTATTTTATTATTATTTTATTTATTTTTTGTCAAGAGAATGGAGATGCCTTTTTTGAACAGTGTGCATATGTAAATGTTCTCTCTGGAACTTGCAATTAAATAAAACATCTGGAAATTAAGCAAAAATTGAGAACTATGCAGTGAAGTAGTCGTCAGACACCATGTTTGTTATTTACAGCAACAACCTTGCAATTTAATCTTAAACCAATTAATTAGCTAAATGTATTACTCCATTAAAAGAAAGAAGAAATCCAGCTAACAGACACAGATATAATCAGTGATGCAAAGCTGAAGTTACTGTGCAGTCACAAATGATAATTGGTTTTTAGGAGAGAAAACTCCAGCGACGGTCTCACACTGTGAGCTAACACTAGCTGCCGCTAATGAAGCTAACTAGGGTGTGTGTCAATAGAGTAATTCAAAGAGCAGTCCCTTGAGATCTTGGACGGCGTACACGCATGTGTGTGTGGTAGGGGGGTCTTGTTTGTAAAAGCCCCTAACACAGAATAGATGCCCATATGTTGTGTTTTAGGTGGCCGCTCAGCCCTGTTGTGTTTGTAATTCACTAAAACACATATGGTCCGGGTCAATATTAGATCCCACCTCCTCTGAACAAACCACAGAGTTTCCATATGGCGTGTGGAAATGGATACTCCATGGTTTCCCATCACCACATACAGCTCACTTGGACCCTACGCTGAGAGACAGAGAGGGTTGTCCTTTTTGTTCAGGCTTTTTTTTTTTTTTTGCGCATACTGTGATTGTTCAGCCAAACTGTAAATTGTTCTCTTCATAGAAAGACATTACAGTTAAGCAGACCAGTAATGTTTACGTCAGTGGTGCTCAATTGGTTTTGAAATGTCACATTGGGCTTAGTCATGTCCATTCATTTAATTTCACTAAATAAATAAATAAGTGAATGACTTCTATTATAGAAACACTGCATGACATTTTAGAGTAATTACATGTAGACTTTTCTTAAATAGTATAGTAGTTGGTAGCCTTTCAAAAATAGCCTTTCAAAATGTATCAATTAATTAGTTAATTTGGATGTGTAAACAATACTTGGAGAATAGATATAATTGAATTAAATATGTTAAAATATTTAAAGCTTAAAAAAAATATGTCTTTTTCTGATGGTTGCACCACATGACAATTTGAAATCATCAAATCTAGACTTTTGTTAAATAATATGATAGTTGGTTAAAAATCAATAAACCAAATGAATGAATGCAATGGCTTAAAGACACCTCTTATTACACCACATGACATTTAAGAGTCACTAAATTTAGACTTTAATAAAATATATTATAGTATCATAGAAATATTATAGTAGTTGGTAAAAAAATGTCTTTTAAAACTCATTACTTAATTAATGAATTTGTTTGTTTGTTCATTAATTCATTTAGATGTGTAAACAATATTTGAAGAATATATAATTTAAGTAAATATTTTATAAAATTTTTAAAGTGTAAATAAAATGTTAATCCATTTTACTTGATGGTTACACTGTATGACATTTTAGAGTCATTAAATTTAGACTGTAAATTTAGCAGTTGGTAAAAATAGTCTTTAAAAACTCATTCATTTATTCATTCATTTACTTGTTTGTTTGTCTAAAAATAATGCTTAAGACATGTATTAATCATGCAAAGAAAATATTACATTTTAGTTGATTGGTACATCACATGACAATTTTAGAGTCATTTAATTTAAATTTTAAAGCATTTTGCTTATAGATTGGCTCGAGATCAAATTATTGTCAATTTGTTGCTGCACAACAAAAATGGTATTCTACTATTTTACTTAATCTCCCCATGTTTTCTTTGAAAACTAAGAAACACAGATTTAGAGCACTGGACATAAATCATTTCAATTGTTAGAAGCTTCTTAACAATTCAACATTGCATCAACAAATTACTACCCTTTCGGTTAGTAAAATAAAAGTTAAGCTATTCTTTTTCATTTCATTAAACTTTTCATTTTAAACCAGATGTTTATTTTTATTTACTTTCCGTTGAATGCTCTTATTTGTCAGTAATAAATAATTATTGACCTATCTGTCTTCACAAGTGAGAGGGGAATTTTGGTTTGACCTTTGAAATGACATCAACAAGGAAAGTCATTGAAAGTGTTTTCCTATTCATTAACTATCATTCATTTGATCATTTTTGTGATTTAGCATTGTTTCCCTTTGCTATCAGCAACAACAGACCTGCCAGTTGACAAGCAGTGATCTAGAAGTATAAATCCAGACAGATTTGATGGCCTGAAGATAAACACCCCTGGCTGAAAACATCTCACAGGTTTTTTGAATGTCAAGCTTTTTTCCAGACTGACATGGTTGTCATGGATATTTGAAGACGTGTCAAACACTGACAAAACCTCACTCTCATCATCACCCTTGAAATCAACAAAAAACTTGAATTCAGTCACTAAACTAAAGGTGTTTAACTCTTTATGCATGGTATAACAGCTCATTTAAAGGGAAGCTTCAATCAAAATGTTAAGTTCTGTCACCAGGTCCTCACTGACTCACTGTATGAATTTTCAGTGTGGCCTTTATTAATCAGACATAGCATGTATCAGTTTGTCTCAGGTGTGTGTATACAGTGTGTGCCTCCAGTCAGACTGATGAGATCTCCAAATCTCCAGACCTTTACCTGAGAACCTCCAGAGCAATGAGCCTTGCCTGTCCAAGCTGCCATCAGTGGCCTTCATCCCCCTCACTCAGTCACCAGACTGGTCACTCCTCACAAACATTGTCTACAGCGTGTGCATTTGACTGCCTCATGTGTTTCTCTTCACCTCATCAACTTTAAGAAGTAGTTACAAAGATCATGCATTAATCCAATCATTTAATTTGAGTTTGAATCAGCATTAATTTGAGATTCATTTGTACAAGAATGGATGGTCAAACTATTGACATTTGTTCTTCTCACTGAGTCATTAATTAGCACAGCTGCATATTTATTTATTTTTTATAACAAACAAACACACACAACACTTGGTGGAAATAGTGAAGAAATTATTATTATTATTATCATCATTATTATTATAAAGTAGCTTGTAAAATATTGTAATGTCTTGTTAAGGCTAGTCTTATATGTTGCCTTAGCAAGATTTATTATTATTATTATTTTTATTTTTTTTATTTAATTTTTTTTTTTTTTTTTTATCATTTCTTTATTTGATTTTTTTATTTTTTGCTTAAAAAGTAAGTTATATTGTGGGTACGGAAAATATTCAGACCCCCTTAAATTTTTCAGTCTCTGTTATATTGTAGCCAATATAGTTTTTTCATGAATTCCAGTTTTTTTCTCATTAATATACACACAGCACCCCATATTGACAGAAAAACACAGAATTGTTGACATGTTTTGCAGATTTATTAAAAAAGAAAAACTGAAATATCACATGATCCTAAGTATTCAGACCTTTCAATACTTTCTCAGTATTGAGTAGAATCACCCTTTTGTTCTAATACAGCCATGAGTTTTTCACACCTGGATTTGGGGATCCTCTGCCATTCCTCCTTGCAGATCCTCTCCGGTTCTGTCAGGTTGGATGGTAAATGTTGGTAGACAGCCATTTTTAGGTCTCTCCAAAGATGCTCAATTGGGTTTAAGTCAGGGCTCTGGCTGGGCCGTTCAAGAACAGTCAGGAAGTTGTTGTGAAGCCACTCCTTTCTTATTTTAGCTGTGTGCTTAGGGTCATTGTCTTATTGGAAGGTATACCTTGGGCCCAGTCTGAGGTCCAGAGCACTCTGGAGAAGGTTTTGGTCCAGGATATCCTGGTACCTGGCCGCATTCATCTTTCCCTTGATTGCAACCAGTCGTCCTGTCCCTGCAGCGAAAAAAAACAAACACCCCCACAGCATGATGCTGCCATCAACCTGCTTCACTGTTGGGTTCACTGTATTGCACAGGTCATGAGCAGTGCCTGGTTTTCTCCACACATACCACTTAGAATTAAGGCCAAAAAGTTCTATCTTGGACTCATCAGACTCCATGCAGGCTTTTGTGTGTCTTGCACTGAGGAGAGGCTTCCGTCAGGCCACTCTGCCATAAAGCCCCAACAGGTGGAGGGCTGCAGTCATCGTTGACTTTCTACAACTTTCTCCCATCTCCCGACTGCATCTCTGGAGCTCAGGCACAGTGATCTTTCGGTTGTTCTTTACCTCTCTCACCAAGGCTCTTCTCGTTGATATCTCAGTTTGGCCGGATGGCCAGCTCTAGGAAAGGTTCTGGTCGTCCCAAACGTCTTCCATTTAAGGATTTTGGAGGCCACTGTGCTCTTAGGAACCTAAAGTCCAGCACACATTTTTTTGTAACCTTGGACAGATCTGTGCCTTGCCACAATTCTGTCTCTGAGCTCTTCAGGCAGTTCCTTTAACCTCTCATTTGCTCTGACATGCATTGTGAGCTGTAAGGTCAAGTCACTTTAATTTATATAGCGCTTTTAAAAATACAGATGGTAGCAAAGCACTGAAAATCATCAAGTAGGAAAATAGTCTGATGCTAATGTATAATGACGAGATTAAACTTTATTTATCAAATCGTCGTCACTAGAAATAAGGTGTCCCCAACTAAGAAAGCAGAGGCGACAGCGGCAAGGAACCAATGATCCATGAGAGAATGGGGAAAAAAACCTTGGGAGAACCAGGCTTAGCTGGGTCCAGTTCTCCTCTGGCCGGACACCCAGCACCTAATTTCCAGTTCAATTTTAAATACACGTTAGATTGTGTAAGGACTTATAGTGTGTGTGTGTGTGTGCATCTGGATCCTGCATTCTGTCCACGGAGCTCATCTAGGTGTTCCGATGAAGATCATCTCTTTGTATTGGTACACCATCTGATCTGGATACGGACTGAGGAACAGAATAAAAGAGAGACAGACTAATATTAGTAGGGATGTCCTGATCAGGTTTTTTTGCCCTCGAGTCCGAGTCATTTGATTTTGAGTATGTGCCGATACAGAGTCCCGATCCGATACTTCTATAATACATAAAGAAAGCATAAAGAAGAGCGAGGAAACAGATACAGGATGTTAATTATTTTAACATACAATCTGTAAACAAACAGAACACTTCTATGAGGAAGCTTGAACTATCAAGTATAAATAACATAATTTCTCTTCACTTTTGGACTTTAGTGCAACAGTAGATATAAAAAAAAGTTTAATTTGTGCTGTCTTGGTTGTAATGTCCTGCGCCTTCGCGCTGTCACAGGCCATTTTTTCTC
>JAUMHQ010000094.1:14532328-14570822 GCA_032361165.1 Enteromius paludinosus | reverse complement strand
TATATATTATAATATAAATATAAAAGTAAATAATATTATTAGATATTATTATTACATAATATTATTAAATTATGTAATGATTATTAAATTATATTAAATTAAATTATACATGGCTAAATGGATGACATCAGTTGTAAATAATAAAAATAATGGTTGAAGTATTTGTATAGAATATATTTTTTAAATAATTAAATTAAATAAAGTTAAATTATACCAAATGACAACTGTACATGTAAAAAAAATACCCCAACTGAGTAATAGATGTGTTTTTAAAAACAAATAAACAAGCAAACAATGTTAATGCTATTAATGGTTTATTAAAATTAAAATTAAAATCTTTAACATCATGAAACTGATACATAAAAGGAATTTGATCATAAAATAAATGACAATGGTAATTGATAAAAAACCATTATAATGTGTCCTTATACCAAAAATAAAAAAAAGTTTACATATATTACAGTTTATACAAATCAACCCCTGTACTGGCACAGTTAGATGCAGAAACACCAGAGTATTACAGTACCACAGTATTACCATCTCATTCCATTACTGCACATTAGTTAGACCGGGGTGTTTTTATATAAGCGCTCTGAATCTATTTGAAGCGTTGCACTAATGATTTCTATAGCACTCCGAATGAATAATGCGCTATTTTATCATGGCGAGATCTGCGAGAGTGGTAAGGGAACTGCAGATAGTTTAACATAGTTACCAACTGACTGCTTGCAGTGCCTTAAGCAATATAGTTGAACAGCGTTATAGGATTACCGCTTTGCGCCTGGAAACATAAGCCTCTCTTAGCGGCGTACAGCTTAAGACCTCCGCGTAACTCTATTAAAGCACACAGCATTTCTCCAGACACACGCATAATCATATAACTCTGTTAAACAGCTCGGATACAGTCGTGACTGGATTGTTGAAAATCAGAGTTAACGCCTCGCTCTTTATTGAAACTGCGGTTTTATTAGTTTATTGTTATCAATTCGTGTCCGTCGTCGATATTTAGGCACTGCGGGAGCTGTGCTGTGGTTTTCCAGCATCTGGTTTGGTTGACTATCCGCTTTAGGATTTGAGCTGACACTTGAAGAAGTGCTGTTGTTGTTGAAGATCTTCCTGCATGTTCTCTAATAGTAAACATGGTGTAAAACACATACTCTGCTTCAGGAGCTGATGTATAATTCAATAGAATAAGTGACAGGAGACATCCGAATGCACTGATGATTTGAGAGTGATGTAGGTTTAACCTGTTGGTCAGAGAAGCCCTTAGGTGGTGTCTGCGAATCCAACAGACCACAAACATGAACCTCACTGGGTTTGATCCATACAATGTATTGTCGGCTATTGCTACAAATATACCTGTCCTACTTAAGACTGCTTTTGTGCCCCAGACATTTATGTATCATTTTTGTTATTGCTGAATAGTGTTGAGTTTTCTTCTCCTGCATCATATTATTCATGTTATTTGCTTGAGTTGAGTTCTCTACTGTACAGATGTGAATTTACATTTATTTTAGCCTGAGTATTCATTTAATTTTTTTTTTTTTATGTTAAAAAAACTCTTTCACATACTGTATGTAAAAAACCAAACAAACAACCAAGCCCTGTCAAATTTAAAAATTAACGTAATGATACTTTCTTAAGGAGTAACAATATTATAATATGTTACTTCTCCAGACACTGGCAAATACTATCAAGAAATGTACAAGCTATATATATATATATATACACACACAAAAATAAGTAAATATAATGCACCCAGCACCGACTCCCTGGTCATTTGATGCATCCTCCTCCAGCATCTGCTTCTTCTTAATTCTTAATTCTGGCATTTTCAGCCCCTCCTTTCTTCTTTCTCTTCTCTTTATATATATATATATATATATATATATATTATAGATTATATATATACTTTATTGAGCCCCAAGGGGAATTCAAGAACAAACAAAAAAAATTGTTTTGTTTTTTTGTGACCATGTTCTGCAAGATAACCTAACCATGACAAAGACATAGTGATTAGCCCTAAGTACAGGGATTATGGGAAATGCAGTCAGATAGAAGGTTAGTGCTCTGTTGAGGGTTCCCTCTGGTGGTGATTGGAGAAAGCCACAGAGGCGCAGTTTGTGACATAGCCCCCTCCCTGTGAGCAGCTCCTGAAGCAAGGGCCGCCGAGGCCATCCACAAGGCAAATATTATCAAGACCCAGAGGGTCTGGTTTCTTCGGATGGTTTCAATGAAAATCAGAGGTGAGTGTGGGATCCTGGATGTCCTGGGAATTCACCCAAGACCATTCCTCCAGACCGTAGCCTTCCCAGTTGATAAGGTTTTGCAGTCCTCAGCCTCAGCGTCTGAAGTCGAGGATTTCATGGACTCTGTAAGCCTCCTCACCACCGATGATCAAGGGAGGGGTATTGCTCTCCACAACCTTGTCTTGGTCCCTCTCTCCTCTCAGCCCACCAGCGGGTTTGAGCAGTGACACATGGAAAGTGGGAGAAATACGTTAATTACTTGGCAGTTCAAGACTATTAGAAACTGGGGTAATTTGTCTCAATATTTTTGAAAGTACCCACGTACCTAGGGCTGAGTTTCTTGTAGGGCAAACAAAGACATAGATCTCAGGATGACAACCAGACCCATTGCCCAGGCTCATAGGTGGGACCTCGACGATGGAGGCGGTCAGCCTGCTCAACCGCCCACACTCACCTCACTCTGGAGGTGAGTGTGGGTGGTATCCCATGTCTCCTCACTGTGCCACAGCCAGTCGTTGATGGTCGGGAGGTTAGAGGGTTCCCCTGACCATGGAAACATGGGTGGTTGGTATCCGAGGATGTACTGAAATGGGGTCTTGCCAGTAGAGTGTTTCTGTAGGGAGTTCTGCGCATACTCTGCCCAGATCAGAAAGCAACTCTTGGTTATGAAACAGTGCTAACTCCTGATTGAGACGTTCTGCCTTACTGTTGGATTGAGGATGGTATCCCAATGTGAGGCTTAATTGAGAGCAGGTGTGCCAGACTGGGGATGTGAATTGAGGTCCCCAGTCTGAGACTGTCGACTGGTAACCCATAAAAGCAAAGCACTTGCTCCAGCATGACCGCATTGGTTTTCCAGGCTGTAGGAAGCTTGACTAGGGGAATGAGTCTACAAGCTTTAGAGAAGTGGTCAATTACAGCTAGTATGGTAATGTAATTTCTAGATGCAGGCAAGTCAGTGACGAAATCAATGGCTATATGAGACCAGGGTCGTTGAGGGACTGATAATGGAGGCCCACAGGTCATGAACTGGATGACATCTTTCTGCAATGAAGGCCACCAGAACCGATTAGTAGTAAGCTCAGTGGTGGCAGTTATAACCAGATGGCCAGCACTGGGAGTATCGTGAATCCAGAGGAGCAGGCTTTCACGAAGACACATGGCTAAATAGGATCAGTCAGGTTGGCATGTAGGTGGAGCTGGATCAGTGGTCAGAGTGTCATTTATCTTAGTCATAATGTCCCAACGTATGGGGGTGACAATGATAGACTCAGGTTGAGTGCTCTGGAGCTGGGAGTCAAACTGGCCAGAAAGAGCGTCTGCCTTGCCATAATTTGGCCGGATTGCCATGACGTTAAGAGAGTACTGCCCCAACCCCGGTGTTAGATGCATCGAATTCTCTGCCTGGGTCTCGGTGATTAAGGATGGGTGCTGAGGTGAATCGTTTCTTGAGGCTTTGGAAGGCTTGGATGCTCTCCGGGGACTATTTGAGAGTGGTCGGTCCCTTCTTAGTCATGAAGGTCGGTGGAGCAGCAGTTTGGTTGAAGTTGCGGATAAACCTCCGATAAAAGTTTGCAAAGCCCAGGAAACATTGAAGGTCTTTTACGGTCTGGGGTTGAGGCCAGTTAACCACTGCTTTTACTTTCTAATCACCCATAGTCACCCCCTCGGCGCTGATAACATATCCCAGGAAGGGAGTCTTGGTTTGATGAAACTCACAATTTTAGCGTAGAGCTGGTTTTAAATGAGACGATGCAGAACAGCTCAAACATGAGCGACGTAGGATTCCCAATCCTCTGAATATATGAGAATGTCATCAATTTACACAATGATGTGTCTGTTGAACATGTCTCAGAATACCTCACGGATGAAAGCTTGAAAAACTGAGGGACTATTGGATAATCCGAACGGCATAACCAAATATTCGTAGTGTCCCTCATCCCCCTCGCAGATGTGGATTAATTTTGTAAGCACTTCGGAGGTCCAATTTGGTGAAGAACTTAGCAGTAGGAGTTGTTCGAGAGCGGCTGGGATCCAAAGGGAGCGGGTAATGGTACATGATCTCAACCCACCATCTTTTTTCTTAACAAAGAAGAACCCCACTGGCTGGAGAGGTGAATAGACGAATGAAACCTTTGGCCAGTTCTTCCTCTATATATTCCATCATGGCCTCTGACTGCTGGTTGTGATAAAGGGAAGACGCAACCCCTGGTGGGCATGGTGCCATCAGGTCAATAGCGCAGTCGTTGGGTCGAGGAGGGGTAGCTGGGTGACTTTCTTTTTGCTGAATGCGGTGGCAAGGTTGTGATATTCTACCGCAAGTTTGTTAAGAAGATCTGGCACAGGGTTCTCCTCCTTCGGGATTTTCACTCTTACTGGGGTTGTGAGACTATTGTGCTGGCAATTGAAGGACCACTGGGTAATATGTTTGTCAGTCCTTGAAAATATGGGGTTGCGTCTCTCGAGCCAGGGGAGTCTTAGAATGATGGGGTAGTCAGGTGATTGAATAGCGAAAAGACGGATGCTCTCAGTATGTAACAGGCTGTTCAGTATTTCGAATTCCTCTATGACGAACTGAATTTTCCCTGGCCCCAGAGGACATCTGTCAAATGCAGCCACTGCCAACCAGGACCCACATGGAAGAAGAGGGAGATCATAGCATTTAGCAAAACTCTTCTCTTTAAAATTCCCTGCCGCCCCCAAATCAATGAATGCAATTGTCCTTTGTCCTTACATATACAGTTATTTCAAGGAAATCGACTGGAGGAAATTCACTCACCCTGGAGTTCTCATGGCGCGAGGGTCTGAAGGGGCAGGAGATGTCCTGACTGACTGCAATACAAGCAGTGGTGGTTTCTCACTCTCCTCTCTCGTTCCTCCTGAGATAATACTTGCGTATTATTGTCTGAATGGATGAATGTGGGACCTTCAGGCATGTGGAAATTGCACCTACGGATGAGCAACACTTGTGGAGGTCCACAATTATTTTCCTGATGTCTTGGTTGATTTCTCTTGATTTTCAAGAAAGGAGCCTCTGTGTTTGAGGTGTACTACATCAGTTAACTCAAATGAAATCAATTAATCCTCTGGGCCGTGATGGTGTTTTTGGGGTCTGGAGAAGTTCTGACATGGCCTGACATTTGTGTTTTGTTTCAATTGCTTATAAATAAATAGCTTAAAAATTAGCTAAAGTCTAATAACACTGTAAAGAATCTGAGGACAAAATACGTTTATATATTTTCTGTATTTAGGTTATTTGAGAATCTCAAAAAAAGTTGAGATTCACTTGCGAGTTCAGTTAAATAGTTTATTAGGAACAATCAAAGCACGGTGTATTCAGTGGTGTATCAGTCAGGTATTATAGTTAGGGAAAAACAAGCCAATATTTATAATAAATTTGTTTTTTTCTATTTCAAGTTTATGCCACAATACCAAGCAAACTAATAAAAAAAATAGGCATTACTCACTCCGCCATGGAGTGATCATTATAATGAGTCTGCATTCTTCTTGTCTTAGGTAATCCAAAGCTTATTACTCTGAGCATGTCTTCTTGAGCTATTTATTTATCACAAGGCGTCTTTTTCTGAGGTGAATTCGGTCTTATTCCTCTCAGCATGAAGCGTACTGTATCCAGGATGAACTTCAGGTAAACTCTCACTGCTTTGTTTGTGCTGATGTGGGTGTTTACATGCATGTGGGTGTGGTCGCAGTAAGAGATAATGAAGGAGACGTGAAAGACTGGACATCACATTGGTTTCATATAAATTTCTTTTATCACAGAATATTTTTTTCTTAGTGTAATAGTAGACATGTCAAGCTTTGCACAAAGTTCTGTTGTTATTATATGCATATACAAATTAAAATAGACCCTTCACAGATTCGATTGATGTTTTGCTCTTATCTGTACGATCAAAACTCCACGTGTAATTTAAGTTCTTATTGGCGCCATCAGGAGAAGACGCCTTAAAACGCATGTACGGTATGCGTTTGCCGGCACCAGTGGGTTAACCTATCAGAAGCTTAAATGAAATCAATTAACCTATCAGAAGCTTCTTATGCTCAAAATGGGAACCATCAGAAGTTTATTTTTGTTTAAAGACACAATAAACATAGTGTATATATACTTCTGACTTTGATGAAAGTGCTAAAAAAATGTATGACCAAATAACCATTTGATGTTGAAAACATGCAGTATACACTGCTTTAAATGTCATCAACAGTGCTTCGACAACTAAAAATAGCTGGTCAAAGAGTCTTGTCATTCACACACATTCATTTGTCAGGCAAAGCACTGATCTCTAAAGCTGAATCTCCAGCAACAGAATATGTCATTCATGATTTTAAAAAGGCATAACAGGCTGTTGACACTCTCACCCCTCTCTGTCCTGCCCTCACTTTCCCTCTTTTTATTTTGCCCAGCCTCTTTTCAAATGCACAGTCCTCACCTCTTCTGTTCACTGTTATCTCAAATAATTACCCCTCCGTTTCCCCCGAATCCCTGGAGGCCCGAGCTGCTCAAAAGGCTACTCAGTATGTCCAGGCGCGGAGGGATCGAGATCAGCGCTCAGTGGATCAGTATTCAGTCTCTAATTAACGGTGGTGTTCCAGCAGGCCCCAGACCAGCCCGAGTCCATATGGCTGCTACAAGGCCAGTGTGATTATCACCATGTGCTACAGAGCAAAAGTGAGAGGGGAGGACTGAAAAGAGAGAGCGCATGGGTGTAGTATTTTTAACGACTCTGTTGGCAGAGATGACGATGCGTTTGTTATTTTTAAGCAGCAGTAGCCTAACCTTGACCTCCCACACACTCACACCTCTGTTTATGTGTTTGCAAAAGTCATTAGTTTTTGGGTTACGAGAGAAGGAAACATATTCATATTATGTTCATAGCTTCGAAAATCAGCGTTGAATGCAAGATAACAGCAATTCTGGACAGATTTACTGTTACTCTGTGAATTTTGGCAGACAAAATCCAGTCGTTTCAATAGGAATTCACACGTTTCCTACATGAGGTTCTTCAAGTCAGTCATACACATTTGCTAGGCTGACCAACAGAGCGCGTTTGAAAGTGTGCTGACAGTGGACCTTGTGACACAGTTTGTAATGCGGGAATTGGCAAACGGTTTTGGCCCCACCCCACTCCTCACCACAGACCATTGTTTGCTTGCTAATACCACCACATTTTTTGAAAAAGAGACTGTACTTTACAAATGCAATTCACCATTAACAAAATATGATTTTAATAAAAGTTGGCTGACTGTGCACTAGAAACATGATTGCACAAAAACGGTACATAGAAAAATATTGAACCTTGTTCCTGCCACAGAATGAAAATTGTTTTAAAAACGTTCACTGTAACCTTTTATCTTACTATAATGAGTTTAATGAGTTTATTACTATAATGAGTCTCTTTTTGAGCATTTTTTCCAAATTTACAAAATTGTGTGAAATTTCTTCTGAATTGACAGTGAGTGATTGAATGAGTCAATGAATGAATGGACAGTGAGTGAGTGAGTGAGTGAAGGAATGAATGAATGAATGAATTTCTACTGAATGGGCAGTGAGTAAGTGAGTGAGTGAATTAATTTATACAGCATGGACAGTGAATGAATAAGTGAATTTTTACTGAATGGGAAGTCGGTGAGTGAGTGAGTGGGTGAATGAATGAAGTAATTAAGGAATTTCTACTGCATGGACAGTGAGTTTGTGAATGAGTGCGTAGTGAGGGATTTGCCATTTTGTTCTGTTAACTTTTTGTATTCTTGAAAGTGAAAGGGGACGGGAACAAAACTGACAAGAAGAAGCATCATGAACGTAATTAATACAACTCATATGCTGTATTACAAGCCTTTTAAAGTGACATGACAGCTTTGTGTAGAGAACAGACTGAAATTGAATTTATAACATTTTACTGCAAATCATCCTTTTGATGATTTGAGTGAAAAAACTGTCCCTTTAACAGGTATGTGTGTGTGTTTATGAAAAGGCAACCGGGTGTAAAACAGGTGACATTAATAACAGGAGTTATTAATAACACCAGTGATTCAAATGTTTATTTTGAAAGTGTTGCTGTACAATCTGAAACAGCTTTTATTTTTTCCTTCAGATGCCAAAGTCAATATAAGGGACTATCACGGGAAGATGGCAGCTCATTACTGGAGTGGCAGCAAGGATATTTTTACCGAACACAGATCTCTTTCTGGCATGTATTTACTATTCAGCTTTTCACATTTACAGAAGCATGTTTTTAACAATGACTACCAAAATCATTCTGTGTATTCTGTCAACATATCTCTGCTGCTCTATTTGTTGTCTGCTGTGATTGACAGCTGTTTTTCTCCACTAAGCTGGCAGCTGGCCGAGGGGGAGGCGGGCCCAGTGCTACTCGCAGCTGTCTGCCCTGCTGTCTCGCTCTCAGAGCAACAGAAACATCAGTTCAGAGACGTCCAGCACTCCACTTGAGCTCCATCCCCTTCGCACACCACCCTCGTCCTGATACACACTGTCCAGTGATGGTCAAATGTTCATCATATGAATGATTCAATGATTTGTTCCCGCAAAAATTAATATGCTGTCATCATTTACTCACCCATATGCCATTCAACTTGTAAGCTAAGACTAAGAAATCATTTTAAGGTTATTGTATAAAGAAAACCCTTGTATTGATATGATATAACACATAATAAAATTTTGCCACTTAACTGAATTAAAGAGTGCAAATTTAATGACTTACTTTAAAAAGTGAATTTTGTTGTAAAGCAAAATTGAAGTTTCCCTTTACATCATTGACGTCATAATTGATCACTGACTTATAATCCTTTGTTGTTGTTGTTTTTTTTATTAATATATTAATTATTTTCATATCAAAGTTTACAGAGACAGTACAGTTTGCAAGTAAACAAAAATAAATACAAAATATTAATAATAATAAATGATAAATAATATAAATAAGTACACAAATACAAATAATATTAAATAAAGAAATAAAAGAGTAATTTTCTGTCAGTGTAACATCCAAATTATTCAAATATAAAATAAATTTGCCCCAAATCTTTTCAAACATTGACAACTTTTATTTTTATATATTTATTTTTTTTTCGAATAAAACATAATTTTTTCAACAGGTACATACGACGAG
The DNA here is from genome assembly GCA_032361165.1 of Enteromius paludinosus. NCBI lineage: Eukaryota > Metazoa > Chordata > Actinopteri > Cypriniformes > Cyprinidae > Enteromius > Enteromius paludinosus. The sequence continues at coordinate 14,561,434 of JAUMHQ010000094.1, read as the reverse complement.
AGTTCTCTAAGCCATAAAATATGACTTGGTGTTTTTTTCTGATTTCCATTGTGTAGCTATACATTTCTTTGCTGCTATCAGAGCCATCTTAACTAAATGTAAGTTCTTCCTTTGATCAATTTGAAGAATTGAATCATCCCCCAATAACATATATCTCGGGTCAGGTGGAAGCCTAACATAAACAATTTTTTCAATAGTTTGTTTTATCTTTCCCCAGTAAGGTTCACGTTCAGAACAACTCCATTCAGTGTAACAATCTTGTCAAGCATATTTGCAACAAAAATATACTATGACACATTAAAAGACAAATTACTTTCACCCCAAATACTAATTCGTTTTAATTTAACTTTTTTTTTTTTAATTGCCACTATCCTCGGTATCCACTATCCTATCCTAGTAAACTCTATACTTACTTGCTTTCTAAGGACCTAAAATTACTTTTTAAAATGTATTTTGATGCAGAGATCTTATTGTATTTGACCCATTTATATATATATATATATACATGTGGACGTTTCTATGGCTCAGTACGGTGTATTCACATGAGCAGCTGAACCAAAACATGCGCAAACAACATCGCTGTTAATCTGGCACGCACTTGTGAGAAATACCATACCAGTCTCTCCAGCTCTCTCTTTATATACACCTCAATTAACAGGACGCCTAGAGGAACATAACACAGCGTAATGCTTCTGTCCATCGGTTGTATCTCAGGCCTTTGTCTTTGTTTGGACACCAGCTGCAGTATTTCTCACTGTCAGACCAACTCTCACAGCGGATGTGAGAAAGCAGACCAGTGCTACAGTTTTGAAAACTCTCTCTGGAATGAGAAAAGAAATCAAACACTCTGAACCTCAATATCGCTAAAGATTCATCCAAGTCTATCAATGTTTAGCGACCGGATGCAGTCTGGATTCCCTACCATCCAGGGAAACTCGGCAGCTTATCCTTGTGTGAACATTCATTATGTCTAAATGATGGATAGAAATATGAAAACGCAATGCAAGGAAACTGGAAAGCTTCCTTGAACTGTTAATTATTTTAGTTTAGTTTTATTATTTAATTTTTTCAAATATAGACATTTTATGTATTTTTATTAAATTACATTTTATTTCTTTCAATTTCTAATATTACGAAATAGCAGTACGTTAACATTGGTTGGGACATCGTCACATCTGTTGCTGGTTAGAATTACGATCTGGTGTTAAAATGTGTCCTTAGGTGTTCAGGTGTCAAAGTAAATCAGGCCGCAGACACTGGTAAAGGAATATGTTTTTGGCTGGAACTCCTTAAAATAGAACTCAGACGTTTCCTCTTACATTACTATCAATGACTATATGTAACGACAAATTCTTTATGGCAAATACTTTAATGTTGTTTACTACCAGTTATAGAGCAAACATTATAATCAAGAGTGCTTTATTATTGTCAACACGTTCAATATTTAAAGCATGACAAAATATGATCTAAAATGTATATGATACTAAAATGTAATAATTTGCCAGCTGCGTGATCTGAGGTGGATTTATAGTCTGGGGGAAGGTCGAGCATCTCTCACACCATCCTCCATCAGTCAGAGTGCCTCACACCTGCCTTCGGTCAAGATTCAGATCCTACATCTCTGTCTCCTCTGGCAAAGCACACAGACAAAGAGGCTCTTGGGTAATCTTTGAAAAATAAATGGGAACACACACAAAGGTATGCCAAAAACTTTTCTAGCTAAAGCAAATATTTCAGCAGGAAGATTATTTATTTAGCTTTCATGTGATGTATAAATCTCAACAAATTTCAACAAAAACGTACCCTTATGACTGGTTTTGTAATTGTAATTTTGCCAAAAATGTTCTAATTAATTCTTTTAGATCTCTTCTGGTGCGGGCAGTTTCATTCCCGCACCAACCCCCATCGTTTCTCTAAAGTTACACACTTTCTTTGTGTCATCAGACAGACATCAATAACGCATTCAGTGTTGGCATCCAGTTTCATGTCTGGCACGTTGTGCGTCACTAAGAGCGCGTTTTTATCACCAAATCCTCCACGGAGCCAAGAGAACAGCGACAATGGAGTCAGCCAGGTTAACTTTTCCTTTGTGTTCCCGACTGCAAAGCACAACACAATACATGACTATATATCAGGGCTTAAGCTGTCAGAGCCCTCCTTCTGTCCCAGAGACACCGCAGAGATGGATCACCCCTGCCCAGAGAAAAGATCTGCTGCTGCTCAATGGCAGCTGGATTGTTTTACAGGACAATTAGGCCTGGCCTTTGTTTGGATAATTACAGTGGGTTTGAAGTAGACCAGCCCCCTTCAGGTCATGGGGACAACCTTGACACAGTCATTAAAGAAACGCCCAGTGTGTCATCAGATGTTTGCTGGGGAGCTACAAGTCTTTGAATCCCACATATGTGGAGCTGCTGTGTGTGAGATGTGTCCTCAAGCAATGAGATGAAGGTGAGTCTCACCAAACAGTGGTCTGGGTCACATTATACAAAAAAAAAAAAAAAAGAATAAAATTAAATAAAATGTAATTAAATTAAAAAGTTAAATTCAATTAAATTAAATATGGTTGATTTAAGTTTTATGTTAAATATTGATAATATAATACACTATCACAGTATAAAGCAGTGATTTTATAAAAAAAAGTATTTTTATACACAAATCTACAGTGATATCTACCAAAACAAACCAAACACATGACTAGGGTACATTTTACCCACATAAAATGAAATGAAACAAAATAATTTAAATAATTTCCAGTACATCCTGTGTTTTTTACAAATAAAAGCTTTTTTTTTCTTTTTTTTAACTTTTTTACAGAATACAGAATTTTTCTGAATACTTCAGAACATGACTGCTATAGACACTAATTTATAAAAAAAAAAGATCAAAATCAATAAAATCTCATCATGTCAATTTCCATCAAAAGGAGAGGCTTTCACAGTAACCAGGAAGCTGTTATTGTCGTTAGTAGCAAACAAACGTATTGTAAACAACCCAAGACCCGCACAAAAGCATAAAAGCAAGAGTGCATCAATTCATAGTGATATTGTACCTGAGTCATTCCCTCAATAAGCACTTAATCCTCCATCTGTCAAGCGAACCAAAAGCACTTGAGACTAACAAACATATCTGCAGTCCTGTATATCTGAGCAGAGCCTTGTGTTTGGGTGGTGTCCCCAACTACACCAACAACAGTGCCTTGCATCTCCAAACAGATACTGATAAGTCGTAATGACTCTTACTTTGAAGCTGTAAGGCTAAAGCAGGTGAGTCAACATGGTTATTTTTATCCTTTATATTTATCTATCCTTTATAGATAGATATTAGCAGTGTGAAGATGATTAATGATTAGGCGGCGCTCTGTAAAGCAGCTTTACAGCACTGACTCACGAGAGTAACACAACACCAGCACACTCCATAGTCACCTGCATATCGGATAAATCAGACAGAAAGTGTAAATTGTACGTGGGAGTGTTGCCCTAGATTTGCAGGTGCGCTTTTGTACAAGAACACAGGGAAAAAGTACACAAAGAGTAATTAAAATCCAATTTCTTCCTGTGTATGTGCTTTGCAGAAGCACTCGCAGACAAAAGCAATCACGGTAATGCAGGCAGTGTTGGGGAAAGTTACATTAAAAAGTAATGCATTACAATATTGCTTTACTCTATAAAAAAGTAACTAATTGCTGTACTTAGTTGCTTGTGTCTCTACATTACTTTTGAGTTAATTTTTAAGCCTGGGTGTTTATTTGTTATAAAAATGGCTCATTTTACACATTTCTACACCTAAAGGGAAATGAATACACCTCATGCTGAAGGAAATTTAAATTGAGGAATGTACAGTAGAGGGCGCCGCTCAAACAACTCGCATGAAAAATATTTCGCAGGAGAAGAAAGTTATTCAGCAACAAACTGAAAAAACAGGTGGCTCCTATATGTCTTTTTTATAAAAAAAAATAAGGTGTTACTTTGCTAGTTACTTAAAAAAAGTATTCTGATTATGTAACTATTACGTAAAGTTATTTGTAATGTTTCATTAACAACACTGAAAGCAGAAATCATTAGTACTAACACTCATACTGATAGCATAAATACCTTTAACTCCACCACATTTCGCGTGAAAACTAAATTCACTGCATTTATTTTGTTAGCGCTCATTGCTATTTTTGTGGTGAACAATTCACTTTCTTTCGTAATTTTTAATCCAAATCTGAAAATGCTCCTCCCCCGCTAAAACGACAGGCCTTTTCTGATGATATTAGTTTGAGCGTGACATCATTAACCATGCCCCTTCGAATGTCAGTGTTCTTTTCTGAATAAAACGCCTACTTTACTACATCCAGTCAATTTGAAGTAGAAAAAAACAAGCCGTGCCCTTTAGTTTACTCATTCAAAATACTGTTTCTCTTGGAAGTATGTCAGAATACAGAAGTAAAATCATCGCAAACGTCTGGTTCATGCGGTCCTTAAAAACACATCATTCCTCATTATTTTGAACTGGAGAAATTTTCTCCCGCTGCAGGACACAACAGCATTTCTGATTCATGACTGAACGATTCATTCACAAATTGGACAAAGTAAACAACTCACTGATTCAAATGATTTGGACCAAGCGAGTCTTCAGTAAGCAGTTCAACAGTGAATAAAAAATTACGTAATCAGATTACTTTTTCATGTAACTTGTAACATTACTTTCAATTTCACAAGAGAATATCTGAGCTACTTTTTCAAATAAGTAATGCAAGTTTCCCATTCTTTCACTGACACCTCTCTCTCTTGTGTTGAGGGAAACTGTGAGTGTGACACAATGCCCAGGTAACCTTCCGTAACACCCTATACCTGGAGCATTTTCGTACATTCAAATTCTTACACTTTTTATCCCGAACGTTTCTATTGAATAAAAAATAGTCTGTGATCAGTCTGTGATTAATTTCTCCTTCTTTTATCAAAGACATTAATCAGCTGCATGTACACTGATAACAGTTTTTGATTAATGTGTTTAGATGAAGTGATACCTTCTCGAGGTTCATTTCATTGATTTTTTTTTTAAAGAGGTGAGAGGCGAGTAGCGAGAGTGTGGAAATAGATACTGCTTCTGTCAGCCCATAATGGTAAAAACGTAGCTGTTTGGTAGTGATTAATATGGCGTTTTGGGTGTCAGGGCAGAGGTTAGATCTTTCGCACCTCACCTAGTTTTTCAAGCCCACCTGGTGCAGGGCCCTCAGGAACCAGAAAGAGATCCCAAAAAAAAAATGTCTAAAATGAGAATAGGAAGAACGAGGGCCAGAAAACATACTTGAACACATTTGATTCGTGCTGATTGGAGTGTAGTTATGTAGTTGCAACCCTGTTGTATCAATTACACCCATGCTAAATGACTTGTTTCGCTCTGCAAATGTTTGTTTTCCGGCTGGTGCAGATGTGGGAGTGAATGTGATGATAAGCAAGAACAATATGCCTCGAAGGCTGCCGTAGAGAGAGATCATGTTCTCCTGCACAGAAACACACAATAGAAGAAAGGAAAGGTGGTGAAGAATGGAATATGGATGAGAGAAGACTCTTGTGGAAAATAAGTGCCCTTAACTGAACTGAAGGTACAGTATATATACACACACAATATATATGGTTGTGCATACATCATGTTATTTTCATAAAATATTTGTATAACATTAATAAGAAAAAATACAGCTTCTGAACCCACATTTAAAATGTAATCTAAAATGGTACTTTGGACATTACTGAACCATGGTACTGACACTTTTTTGTTGGGAAAGTCTTTCCATGGTGATTTCTCAGTCTTGGCTTTTCTTTTGAGTTGGAATCTATTAGGATTCATCCATATGAATGAATCATCACTGTGAATAATACAATCAGCTATTAGAACTAATAAAATGCTTCATGTTTTCCTGAAGTATACGTTTCTTACTCAGCAGCATTTGTATCTTTTCCAGCTCATTATGCCTTCATGAACTGAAGGTCAAGCCAGCCTTGGTTTCATTCATTTGTGCTTTGACAATAGCCTCCTGAGAAGAGCGGTTATGTCTTTTTTCATTCACAGATCACTTTCTCCAAACCCCAAACAGCTTTACAACCTTTAATGATCATCAATTACTGGCCCATTTTGCCTATCAAGCAACTCTTAACCACAAAGCAGACTAAAAATTAACTCTATTGAGGAGTTCTGGGTGTAATTGGCTACCTGAATGCTCCGGCACAAAAGACTAGTGGGGACGGCTACTTAGCCAAATGAGCTGAATACTGTTTATGGGCTCTTAAATACACTTCTCACTGGCAGCACAACAATGCATTGACCTCTCAACTTTGGCATGACCTCTCTCAGTCTGTGTTAACTTCAAACCCCGAGCGTCCCCTCCCACAGCTGGGAGTTGTTATGATAGCCAATAAAAAGACAGACAGCCAATGAAGGCCCAGCCTACGGGCCCCTCAGAGCAGCCTGTATGAAAACAGAGAATGGACCAGAGGCGTTAACTCATTAACAGCCTTTGTTGTGCCAAAATGGGTATCATGCGGGCTCTTGGTGAATGGGAAATGGGCTAATGACCTGAAAAGCAACTTCAAAAGGCGTTACAAACCAGATGAATGCATCCTTCCATTTCAGAGTCACCATTTCAATGAAGGCCGTGCTCTGAGAATGTTGACGTCTTTAAAACCATTTAATATGATAATTCTCCCATACTGAAAGGGAGTAAATGTGAGTTTCAATGGGACATTGTGCTTTGAGAAGTTTTGAGTTTTAACCTTATTTGAGATCCCTCTTTATTACCTTGACCAACAATTAAGAAGTCAAACGTATCTCTTCCTAAATGTGTTCTCTTTTACTTGCATTTCTTAGGAAATTAATTAGGAAATGAAGATTGTTTAGTATCTACTGACCCAAAGCCTTCCTGAATCTCCCAGATACTTGCAGGTAATAATTTTCCAAATACTTAGTGCTATTGCTTGATCGTTTAACTTGTTATGGTTCCATTGAGGCCTTTCCCCTTTGTTTAACACATATATTCAAAAAATTCAACAGATGTTGACCCATATGGATGCAAAAATGGCCATTTGCACCCACAGCTGAATGGTGAAGCAAAATTAGTCACAGTCTACTCTGTAGCTCTTCTGTAGTCATTAGGCTAATGGCAGCAGCAGATGATGCTGTGGAGGTGGTAGGACAGCGTATATTCTGGGTGGAAGCGTGAAGCCCTTTTCTGACCCTCTGTGGGTGGGTATGAGCCACTGGAGCAAGAACCCCCCTGAGAACCATTCAAATGAGGAACCCTGAGGGTGTTTGTATGCATCTTGTACCCTATGCAGGGGGTCTTGGGTTACTTGTGTTGGTGAAGGTCTCAACATTGGGTTAAGCCAATTTTTTGAGACCAGTAATGGAAACTAGACGGACTGGGGGTTCCTATTGGACTCTCAGCCAATAGGAGAGCATGTACTTTAACCTGAGTAGGCGGACAGCATGATCCAGTTGTGTGCGTTCATGTAAATCCTGACCCCCACCACTTTGGGGACAACAAGAAAAGAATGACATGACCTTGTGTTGTCTGTGTAGGTGTGTGAATCTGGTCAACTGTATATTCAGGAGAAAGGGCTTTCTTTGAGGAACACTGTTAGGAAGCCTCAGCTGTCATATGTTGGGACATCCCGTAGTGCTGGGCTGCTCCCATCTCGGTTGGAACTTTGATGAATGGATCAGCTTGCTGATTTAGCCCGGGGTCAAATGTAGAGTGATTAGTACAGCACAGCTGAGAAGTACCTGCGCCCCATGCACACTTCTCTTCCAACTCTTTGTGTTTCGAATCAGTGCAACAAAACACAGCGCCAGGAAACACTTTCAACTTTTCATTGGGAACAAACCGAACTCATAAGACAGACAGTGTAGGTAATTACAGAGTGCATGAAGTTGAGCATGTTAGCCGCGAGATTTCACCATGGGCTGCTAGCTCACAGGAGACTGTCTTGATTTAATCCCGCCCCTCCACAGTCACACCTCTCCATCTTCATAATCTCCTACTAGTCTATGCTGCCATGCTGTTCTGAGCCTTAGGCCAAGGCCCGGCACTGTGTTACCTCCCCCTTGTTGTCTTTTTAAGGAGCAACAAAAGAGCCGTTCTCTAATCACAACCCTCCCACTTCAATTTGAGCACCCTGGGTAACAGGCCATTGATACACACTCAGTGTGGGCACCTGTTCTCCAAAACGCAATTTATGTACACAGCCGCTGGCGAGACAGGACCAATTCAAAGAATGGCTCTGTTAGTCTCAGTCTTTCCTGCCGTGCCCACGCTGACCAGAGGAGGTGGTTTGAACAACAGAAAGAAACACTGTTGATAAGGGATGAGGTATCGCTGTCATAGCGACTCTTTAGCTTAAGGGAGAAAACACAAACCCGACATCTAGCTAATCAACTTTAATTTGTCCAACCTGGGACCGCAGAGGGCTAGACACAGAGGGTTTCCTACTTGAGTGCGACTGCTGAGAGGAAGTGACAAGACTCATCTGTGTGTGGTTTTACCAGGCATATGAATTACATCCTGTTCTGTGACTGAAAACCTAGAAGAGTCATTGGTGCTGAATTAAACGGCTGTTAAACATTTAGCTTTAAAGTCTTGTCTGCTAATAATAACGCTGTCTAATGCTAATACTATTATAGGATCAAAACACAAACATATTTAATCCAAACTTACACATATTCAAAAAACATTAAACATAGTTTAGAAAGAAATAGAAAGATATGTTCAATAATAATATAAAAAATGAATGCTTAAGACTAAATAAAATACAACTTATTAAATATTTAATTCTACACTGTGAATTTGATCCTCAGAGTTTGCTGAATTATAAATGCCAGAAAAAACAATTAAGTGTTACTAATCTGAAGCAATGTGCTATGACAACAGGACAAGAAATGAAAAATCCATCATTTGCATCCAGTTCATCCAGAATATTTGATCCGAGTGGAAATATGTCAAGCAGATTTACACAGTAACAGTGACAGACACTGCCGTGCACACATGGTCAGCTACTGTCTCTCAGCCTTCGTATCCAACATAATAAAACTGCAATAACAAATCCTTTCAGTATTTAAATAATAAACCGTTGAACTGAGAGGCAGGTCTTTATGTGGTGGAAATGGGCAGGATGCCACTGTGTTAACATCAGATATACGCACCACCTCTGTTTAATCATGCATCTACCTCCATACTTGACCGCATTTAAGCTTTTGTTCAGCATTAGCATGCTGTAGAGAAATAGTTTGTAACAAAAATGTTTGAAAGTTACTGATATTCTAGACGGTGCAGCATTTCTTGAGTTTAACCAATGGGGGTGCACTTCAGGAGGTCATATAATAGAAGTTCATTTGATGATTAGCTCTATCTGAGACTCCTTCTGGAGCCATAATGAAGGAGTCGAACCAACGCCTTTGAAGATTTTACCTTTTGCAGGCCAACAGGGGCGGCTGAGATCTGGCCACATGGGCATCTGGTCCGGGGGACTGCTCAGGTTTGGGTTACCGTAGCACCACTGAGGTTCAGCTAAACTGCGGGAGGCCAAGAGTAAATCTCCTTTGAATTCAATTAAGCCTTTGTTTTTTGAAATGGTAGCTATAGCGCAGTGAATATATTCACTCAAATTCTCTAAGAGGGCGTATTATTTTATGACTGTGGTTTCATGATGCAACATTTTAAACCAAATTTCTGTACTGCTTAAGCACAGTGAAGTATGACTTCTTATTCTTCTTATAAAGTGAGATTTCTCTGTTGGATTTAAACCCAGCAGAAATGGTAGTAGAATTATATGCTGCTCTTTTTGCTGCCATTTTCACAAGGATCTCTTCCCTTCTCTATCTCTCTTAATAGGATTAGACCGCCTTGACTCTCAAAAGGCACAGATCCTCAGATTTGGCCCTACAAATGAGGGTGCTGCTAGAGACAGGCCTTTCACACAGATCAGTTGACTGGTTTTCTAGTTTAGGATAGCTAGGAATAGGATTAGAGTGGCACTTGTTGCAAACGAATGTGGGATTGGTTAGTTAAAGCAGCAAATGTTCAGCACTATTTATATACAGCAATTTATCTCTTAACACGTTAAACCAAATGTGTGTTTACTCATGGTACCAAAATCTATTTCAGATAACAAGATAAATGGACAGTACTAAATACAGGAGTACACATATGTCTGACAAGAAAAGGGGACCAAATACAGAGCCCTGTGGCACCCCATTTTTAAGCTACGTTGAAAATTAATATTTTTAAAAGAGAACTCTTTAATGGAAACTTGGAAAAGCCTATATATACACAAGCACTAAACCATTAAGATGTACTGTAGTTAAAAACTGTGATGAACAAGTGATGTGTGTAGTTCATGAAATTAGAAACCCTCCCAGATCAGAGGAAAAGTGAAGGCATTACAAATTTGGTAGGCATTTGATGCTAAGACCAGGTGCAAACAACAATGTATGTCAACAAACAACATAAAACAGGATCACTTATGACAGGTTAGTCTCAGGTTTAGATGGCATAAACACTAACCCTTCATTGTCATATTTGTAAATTGTTGTGCATTTGCTCAACTTTTGAATGCTTTCGAATAGTCTCAATACTTTTCTCTCTTCCATTGTCAATCCCACAATTTTTTCAGCGAGGATGTAGCTTGGCTCCTATTGGAATGAATTGCTTGAAGTGGATGACTCGTGGCCAGAATAGGTTGTAAAGCCAATGGTAAAAAGGTATGTAAAATTAATAGGTGTAAATGGAACTACTGATCTTGATCTTTATATAATTTAATTTGTGTTACTAACCTTCTCTGAAAAGTGCATTGCATTCCAGGATATAAGATATGTGTAAATATCATTTTAGTTTCCATGTCTGCAACAAGCAGAAAGAAATAATAGCTTGAAAGCAGATTACTGTCTAAGGTGGCTGCATTATATACTACTGCAATACAGTTTGTCTAATAGAGGTAATGGTTTCATAATTACAATTAAGAGTTGACAGCTACTTTGGAATGCATGTTGAATTTTTTGAGAAGATGACACACAAAAAGAAAAGGAAAAAACAGTCACAGCAAATTACAGGATGCTACTGCTTTTCCTTATTGCTGTTTTAAACATCAATGTTTTTGAGAGCTGTTTCCTTTCAGAAATGGAGGGAAGTTGGGTCAAGGAGGTCTCTCTGTGATGTGTTAAAAACACAAACAAGGTTTGCTGTTCTCAGTTGACCCCTAGACCAAAGCACCTGGCTCTGACAAGCCTACCTCACATTCCTGGAGTGCCTGCTCATTTAACTGGTTGTGATTCTTTGTTCCGTTCTCTTCTTTTGTCTCTTCATTGGTATTGAGAAAGCTACTTGTAAAACTTAAGGTTTCCAAGCTACATCAGATATTTTAAATACTTCAAAACTTTCAAACAAGCCTTTGTCTTTAACTTTGCTTTTCTAGCATAATGTTTGTTAACTCATTGTAGATTACAATTTTGAACAACCTTGTTAGTAAAATTGTAATCTTCATTTTGTTGCTGAAATTTTGTTTAAATTTTTGCTCAATTCTGAACTTATTACAACATCTATCAGATGTTTTTGCAATCTTTGAGGTTAAAAATATTGGTGAATGAAATGGAAGTGTTTATGCATACAAATACTCTTAAGGTATATTTCAGTCTGTGAACCCCTAATCTTGACATTGCTATCATCATGCTGTACTGTGCCAACCACATAAAGACCCAGATGTACTCTCCAGATGATGCATGTGTTCAGAGAGGTCCTACCAATAATGTAAATGTAAATATTTATTCATCTATGTATGTATGTATTTATCACAAATTCAAATATTTGTTTTAAATATAATACCAGAATATCATAAACATAAGTGCAGTATGAGATTTCCTTATAAACTGCACATGCAGAATGAAGTAATAGTGTGTTTAAATCCTCTATTTATAACCAAACACCTTTGGTAAAGTAGAACTGCTGACCTTACTTTACAAACTACTGATCAATCCATAAAACCACACATCAAATTACAAAGACACAGACCCACAGATCTCCCACGTTTTTACATTCCCCTCCGACTGGCCATCTCCGTAAAACTGAGACCCCAGTTATCACATGCTCACCCTTATCTGTGGCACACAAAATTACCATACCAATGCCGGCTGTTTAAGCGATGATACATTAACGCTGCACCAAAAAAAAAGAGAGAGAAAGTGGACTGCAAGCCCCAAGCGTGGATTCCTCTCAACCCAAATCACCGTGATGCATTCAAGAGGCGGGTTGTCATAATGGATCCGAGCCTGGCTGCTAATGGTTATTTAATACACCCATCTCCACGTTCCACTCCTTTTGCATACTGAGCACACAGTGAAGGCCCTAAACCCTCTTTAACACTTATTCAAGATGACAGGAAAAATGAAAGCGTTTGTCCTCTCAATGGAAAAAGTAATCACAGCTACATTATCCACCCGCTCGGCCCTATCATGCTAAAGCAGGGGACAAATGTCACAGAGATGTATTTAAACACTGATGGAGCACCACTGCGTGATTCCTGCCATGGGGCTGATTAATAAGAATAAATAAATATAAAATCCTCAATTTGTATGTAAATGCACTGGGGAAGGGGGCCGGCGAATCCATATCAGTAGCTAGAGCTAGTCGGATCTACGGACCAATCGTCATGAAGTGAAGTGGAAAATGGTAATTGTGGCCATTCGTCCGACTTGTGCGCAAGACATTATGAGATTCTTATAGAGCCTGTTAGCTAGACTCTACATGACAGGGGAGGCATTGCTGGCGTCCTGTTAGCATACAAAAAGAAATCAACTAATCAGCTCATAGCGAGAGTAAAGAGGTGCATGAAGACAGATGACAAGCTTTCTAAGTACATACATAGGTAATTGCTATCTAAAAACCAAAGTAAACTTCATTTTCTTTTTCTGCATATGCTAGAGTATTTTTACAGTTAAACACGTCCCCTTTCGAAGCATACTCCATTTAATAGCCTGCACGAATGCAAGCACTTGACACATGCGCTTTAGAAAGCTTCATTTTTGTACAGCGTCTGTGCTGTTTTTCTCCACAAGTCATGACCAGTACAATTGCATGTGTACTATTTTAAGAGTTAAACTAATATTCTGTTGGAGTTGCAGTCTCTAGTATTTTGTTGTCGTTCCTTTCTTTTAGTTTCGTTTACTACTGCGAAATTACCTTGGGCAATTAACTGATTAGTGCAAAACGCATGTATTGACCTAGGTATACAAAGTATGCAAGGTTAAAAAAAACAGGTGGTGCGCATGCTACATTTGCATCATGTGCACTTCACATGGATCCTTGCATATGCATCAAAAAACTAAAATGGAACTTTATAAACGAATGATGCAGGACTATAGTTTTTGGTAGTATTATAATCAACACTCTTCCTGACTTTGTCAGTAATATTGTTTTTTTGTTGTTTTTTTTTACTGAGTTCAATGAAATTCTCAATATAATCTGGCATTGCTTTTTCCATGAAGGATACATGCATACATGCCTTCTTCCATCAGAAATGGTCAAAAGAAGGTGTCTTAGACACGCTTCCGCCAATAAGAATCTTCTAGAACCAAGAACGTTCCTGCTGGGTCACTAGTTTTTGAAATCAAGCTAACAGACCATTTTTGCTCAATCTCTGTCTTTGTGAACCACTGACAGAGAAACAGAGTGCTAGTTAGCATGTTGAAACTGTGTGTTGGTAAAAAAGGTTCCAGTAGGCCATAAACAGGTGAATCAAGGGCATCGCTCCAAACACGCACAAAAACGAATTCTTTAGAAGTAAGAAAGCGAGAAGAAGGTTTCGGGAGCATAATGGTTTTGGACAAAAGTCATTCAGGTCTGTTTATCTTTCGCTTCTCTGTAAATAAGACTGCTTTGTGTTAAATTGGATTTTGCAGATGACACTGGCGGGTAGAATGTATCCGCTCAAGTGCAGCTCTCAGGAGAAACTTATCAAGATCTCTCGCATCACACCCATAAACACCCTCATGCGTAGTATCGCTGTTAAATAAAACCAGCATTTAAATATTAATAGTTGTGGATTGTTGGGTAGTGAGCCTGATCTGAAGACTGCAACTTGAATGAATATTAATCATTATTGAGGGAGAATGGCATGCTCACACTTATTCATATTCTAATGTATTTATGCTAATACCTCCGCCTCACTGTGTATGTGTTTATGAGAGTTTGAGAGAAGTATAGTCTATATCAGAGTAAAATGGAAAAAAATGAGTTTTCAAGCATAATTTAACATTAATAATCGATTTAGTGAGCCTTGTGCTGCGTAAGGTCTGCATGGTGATATTATTATATATCAGATTTCGAATAATAGATATTCTGAATGTGAGTCAAAAGAATGTTCCAGGTTCAATAAAACTTGAGCTCTATCAACAAGATCTCTAGCATCCTGTCAGTTACCATAAAAATATCATTTGACCTATAATGGAAGTCTACAGGGCAATCATGAAGGCTTTGATAGCAGACATGCAGTTTTTCTTTTTATTGAAATGCTAATATTAATTGTTCCATTAAAAAAAGCTGTCCAATTATATTTTTAATGGCACCAAATATCTCTTTTATTTTATGTGTATATGTGTTTCATGCAAAAATGACCAAGTTTACTGGCTTTCCATGGTCATGTCAGGAGTTGATATAATATTGGTTATAATGAAAATTATAACATGCATATATCTTAGTATTGTAACATTTGCCTATGTGTACTGGCTCCATTCTAAGGGTTTTACTGTACGCACAATGTTTCTTTTGACAAATAGAGAGATGAACTAAAGTTATTTTCGACAGCATGTCATTTATGCTGTACATGGATCCTAACTTGTATTATAACCTGTATAAAATAGAACTGCAACACACAACACATAAAAACATTTACAGATGAAATTAGCTGTTAAGAACTCTCTGACCAACATAACCTGCCCCAAGGAGCCCTCACCATCAGTCTAACTCCAGATAACTTCTCTCGAAAACCCTATTTGATGAAGACTCTCTCGATCCCACCAAAGTAGGACGCTGTGATATTTTCCCACGAACTAACGGATGGCCAGCCCTGATAGCAGCCAATCCATTACTGTCAGCCGTGGGGTGAGAGTCATTAATTACTCCACTCTCTCCATCACGGCCACACACACACACGGGAAGACCAGGTGTGAGGGACAGTCCTGATTATCCTGTCCACAGATTGGAAAAGATTAATCTTCCCCTCGTAGAAATAACAGACCACGAGGTCCTTTCATTTCAGATTGTAATCATTCTCTTAAAATAATAATTGCCTTTTTCCTCCCCGGCATGTTTTACATTACAATGCGTGTTCGGTGTCTATTGAGGTGGATGTCGTATTGTGTTGGGTGCTTTGAAAGGGCTGGACTGGTGTGGCAGTCTGCGGTGATTAGTGATCGTAATGTTTTAATATTCAAATGACAGCGTGTTTGGTGGTTTTGCTAAAGTAAGCATCACTCCAACTCTTGTTTCTTTTAGGGTTGGCGATTTAAACCATCAAGAAAGAATACAAGAAACATTTGCAAGTATGCAAATACATAAACACATACACTGTTTTTTAGTTTCACAATGCTGCAATTCCTCTGAAGTCAGTTGATTTTTTTTTTTTATAATTTTTTTCTAAAGGTTCTTTTCTATAAAGCACCGTGAGCTAACTATGGTCAGTGCTCTGTTGTATAATTCAATGATTTAGTGTTTCCTAAAACCATATTTCGAACAAACATGAGCAAACAGCATTGCAAATTAGGATGGTTGGAACTACAACTCTCAACCTAGTTTGTTGTTAGTATGATATGCAGACTTACCAACACAGTCTCACGTCCAATTTGTATGTGTTTTACGAGGTGGCTAATTCGTACGACGTCACTCGTATGATTTTGTATGATTTCTGTGATAGGAAGGTTAAAGGACAGAAGTTATGCATTACGATATTGCCTTACTCCATTAAAAAAATAACTGATGGCATTGTAACTCCTAAAGTAATGTGTTTGCATTGCTAGTTACTTGGAAAAAGTAATCTGATTACGTAACTTGTGTATCGCATTGTGTAACGCGATAGCCCCAACACGTCATTGTCCAAGTTAGTTTC
The DNA here is from genome assembly GCA_032361165.1 of Enteromius paludinosus. Taxonomy (NCBI): domain Eukaryota; kingdom Metazoa; phylum Chordata; class Actinopteri; order Cypriniformes; family Cyprinidae; genus Enteromius; species Enteromius paludinosus. Next base: position 14,545,301 of record JAUMHQ010000094.1, on the reverse strand, counting down.
TCCAGCAAAGCTTTGCACTATGGTGGCTATGTCGTCTAAATGGACCAGGGGTGTCAGGGTGGAGCAACAGAGCATGCTACTATACGTTCATATTTATGGCTATGTCTGAATATCTGAATATATGGCTATGTCTGTATCTGAATAATAACCCAAACAGTTTATTTGTGCAGAAATTTGAAGGAAACTTTGATGTAAGTTAGACTCGCAATAACAGCATGACTGCCATGTTATGTAGACTATGGTTTTTGCCAAAAACTTTGGCTTGTATTTTTTTCCTAAGGCCATATTGGCATAATTCAGTGACAAAACAAGCCTGTTGTCATCTGGCAATAGCGCAGCAATGAATGATGCACTGCTCACACAGAAGTCATTTTCAAACCAAGCAATTTTTTGTTAGTCAGTGCGGTGTATTCACCTAACCAACTTAGATCCCAGCTTTTAATCATGTGGATTGCTATTGGAAATGCTGGATTTAGCTCACGAAATGTCTCCGTTATCACATCTTAAGAGAACTTTCTTAAACAGACAGTTTTGCCATTTACCGCACTTTGTTTTTTCTGATCATTTTCTTACAGCAGCAAAACGAAACTCTTGCATATGTACTTCCATGTTGCAAAATAAGGTGGACAGTATCATGGTAGTGAGTTTTGTGTGGCAAACTTACATGCGAATTAACATTCTCTTTAGAAAATGAAAAAATATAGCTTAATGTATGTATGAAGTTGTTTTAACATCCCTATAACATAACAAAAGTCCAGTATAATACAAGTAGAAATCAGAATATGGAAAACTATCTCCCAGGAATGTGTAGCTTCACACAAACGCAGTCAAACACATGATTGTAACAGCATTCTGTGGGATTTACCTGTTTGCCAGAGCAAATCTCACCAGTGTCCTAAAATCACACAGTCTCCCACAACTAATTTACTTTGACAAACACACACTTTCACATGCACGCACTCACACAGAGGCAACAAGAGCACCACTGCACAGTCTTAATAATAAACTAGAATAATAAATTATAATATAGGGTTACACTTTATTTTAAGGTGTCCTTGTTACAGTGTAATTATATATTTATGTACTGAGTATTATTTATTAACTACATGTACTATAGGGTTAGGATTAGGGTTATAATGTATTGTTATTATAAAGGTAAGTACATGTAATGTCTTAAAATAAAGTGTTACCTAATATAGTAGTTATACTTTAAGTGCAATCAATGCAGTGATGCTTGCCGTTGTAAACACTGTCAATATACATAAACATTCACATGCTAACTAAGGATTCAGTCTTTTAAAACACATTTTGCTATGCAAGCTGCTGGTAGGGAGGGAAAATGAGGGGTCATTCTGAATATGGAGCAGAGACGGGGGTCTGTCATGTTGAGTGACACATAAAGGCTCTGAATACTAAAATCTATTCTTGCATATTCGCACTGGACTGTGGACAATGTCAGCATTATACACTGGCAGTGAAGTCACACAGGGCCTTGATTTAATAGTGCGGGGAAGAAAACACACTGACAAAACATGTAATTGAGTTTTTTTTTATAGCTTAAAGGTTGCTCAGTTATCCCTCAGAAGATTGTCCAGAGTTTTGATGTAAGAGCACTGAGCGCTATATTAACACTGAGTGCTATAATGTGGTCTTAAAAGATGATTTGAGGATATCAAGACTGCGATCTCTGACTTTGGTTGAGAGATATGCCCTGAAACATGATAGCATAGAGGTCTACATTTGCTGTCTATTTCATTTTATTGACAACAAAATCATTTCAATACAAATCTAGATTTGTGCAGTTTATTTTTACATATCAGTTAGTTGCATAAGACAACATTTCTAACTTAATTTACATCAGTTCATCTAATATGTATTATTTCAGCTGTTTCAATTAATGAAAATGGTTCATTGTTTCAGTTTTAGTGGTAAAGAACATCCTCACTACAAATAACGACTTACATTTGTGTCTGATCCTCATAAAGATATGAAAAGACTTCTACTTGACATTCTACTTGATTCTTTTGAATTCTCCATTCACCTTCATTATTTGGAAAAGGGCAGCTTGGGAATGCTGCTAAATATCTCCTAAAAGCATGGATAAATAGTACAAATATAAATACTAAAACCCGTGGTACGACAAAAAAAAAGTGACTTTGGCGTGTATATGCTACGCAATGGGTAATTAACGTCGTGTTGCAGATGCGTATTGTTCGCGAAAACTGCGTATCATAAGCACGCTGAAAAGTTCGTATCATATGCACGCTAAACACGTGCATATCGTATCAACGTCAACTTTTGCATATCAATGACACGCGTTTTGTGTTCTTCTTTGGCGTACTATTTATACGCATTTTCTTGAGACCGGACCTATTTCCTTTAATAACGGGTGAAGGAAGAGGTATTACTTCAGCTGTTAAACAAGGAAGTGAGGCAATTAATATTGCCTTAAGAAGTGCTCACAAAGATCTCCGCTCTCTCTGAGCTCGTGTCAAAGGCTTCGAGTCGCCTTAGCATTTTACACAACTGTGGCGAAGAAAAAAAAAGGGTAAAAAAAAAAACCCTCGGCTCCATTTAAGTCTGATCTAAAGAGCTTACAACTGTAATTAAATCATTAAATTCTTGTCCATGCTTGACAGAGCAGAGAGAAATTAACTTCCCCACCAACCTCATTTTCTATTTGAACATGAAATAATGATTTTCTGCCAGTCTAATTACAGAGGCAACATCTGATCTGTGCTGCATCCGAGGGGGATTAACTCCAGCACAGGCATTAGAGCTCATTACCAGCTTGAGTGCAGAAATATTACATCTTGTAATTGGATGGAGAGATTTATATACTGATCCGGGACCGGTTTTTGGAATATTGTAATTACAAGCTTCATTGGTCAGCTACTTATCTAAACTTCGCAGGAAAACAAACTGCGCGAGCGTGCATTACATTAACCCGTGCCCCTGTCCGCGGCCACGCGACGCTCCTGTTAGTATGAAGGGGGGAATGGGTTTTGCTGTTTCTTCAGGGTGGCTGAGCGCAATGTATCTATTACTTAAGAATAACTGACTGTGAAGTCATCCTTTCGACTGCAATAAGGAGTCTTTTTCTCCTGGCTAAACGCGCGAAGAGAGTATTGATTCCTCAAGACCGCGGCCATTTGCCTGCTAAAATAAAGCAGGTGCGAAAGATGGGAGGCTAGGATGTTCAGATAATTTGCAAAGACTATTTCTTTTTTCTTTACCGTCCGACCAGCTCGCTCCAGCGTGCAAATCGTTGCTGACAGGTCGAGCGCCGCGTCTAATCTCGCTAAAACAAGCGATGCGTCAGAAGCCCTGCGGTTATGAACTGCTTGTGGAGGCTCACGGTCCACCGCAGCTCTGCAGTGATCAATGCTGCTGGAGATACAGATGATGACGAGCACTCGAATCTCCCAATCCACCGACGACTCTTAAAATCAATAAAGTCCTGAGGGGTGATGATATGTGTTTTCGTTGCGCTTTTCAAATGTTCCTTCAGCTTGAGGAACGCTCAAATCAACATTAGTCAAAGAACAGTTGCTTTTTTTGGTCCTTAATTTTGATGAATGGAAACTGTAAGCTCCTCTGGACTGGACATATTTATTAGATCTTAAAGAGCTTTGGTAAAACCAGTGCAATTTTTAACAGTTACTTTTAACACAATAAATAGAATATTAAATTGTTTTGTTTATTTTAAAGTAGCTATTGAAATTGTTTTATCCTGACTTTACAGAATTATAACATCTGCAATTGATAGCCTATATAAATCAGTGAAAATGGTATGAACATAATATACACGAACGCGAATAATCCACCCTTCACCCTCACGTTTTTTATTTATTTATAATTTGTAATCTGCATCCATCATAAACCGTTTTTTACGATTTTTACTTTTTATTTATTTTTTACATTCTGTGATACTTTAAGCACGTGTCCATGAATAGGGATATTATTATCTGCGACGCCGGATAAAAACTCTTTTATAAAGCGGATTAGATTCAGTGAAATAAGATTTGTGATGTGTTCATAATAAACCGATGGAGATGAAGCACTACATACTATTTTCTGAGGACAATAAAGCATCAATATGTCTCTTCAGGATTTATTTAATCGTTTCCCGGAATTTCAATATTGTATCTCTTGTTTCTCTGATTTTCTCTTAATGTTAACAGAAGATCTTGTTTAATCCATCGCAATTTGTGGACATTATTGTTTTGTTTTTTTATTATCATGACAAAGAACAAAAGCTCGTTTTTTGTAAAACTCACAGTGCTGTAATATTTCCATAAGCCTATTATATATCTAACATTTTGTTGTCACAGTAATTAATCAAATTGCTTAAAATTGTAGGCTATTTAATATTTTTACGACGCTTTGGTAATTCTTGGCACGTGTTACGCAAATCTGCAAGTTTATTTCTCTCTCAAACACAGTCTTGTTTCTGTTATAATAGGTTATAATAGGCTATTCGGTTTGTGTGAGAATAAAGTTCAATATGATTTAACGATAATAGGAAATAAAGTTTGAAATTTATCGGACGACTGCTGACTTTATGTGGGTCTGAAAGAGAGAGAGTGAGAGAGAGAGTTTTCAGAGATGGGAGGGGCCTGGGAGACACTAGAAATGTCAATCAAACGAGTGTTGTGAACAATCTCACTCAATCTGAATGTGACCTCAGTCCACCTCAGAGCGGAGAGCGGCTTTAACTCTCAGCGAGGCTCTCCGCGAGTTTCCACTCGATCCACCGTGTCAAAGGCGAGATTTGTGATTGTTTTCCGTCGCTCGGACCTTTGGCAGCAGCATGTCTCTCCCGCAGCTCAGCTATAAGTACATCAGACCGCTGTACTCCACGGAGCGGCGCGTCGGCGCGGAGCTCAGCGCGTCGGGCTCGCTCTCCAGCGTCCTCTCCAGCATGTACGGAGCTCCGTTCGCCGGTGCGCAGGGATACAGCGCATTCCTGCCCTACTCCAGCGACCTCTCGGTACTCAATCAGCTGGTGAGTTCACGGAGAATTAATCTTTGAGTTGAGCGATATAATAGGGTAATCATTTGGATCTGCAAGCATTTTGGAAAGATTGAAAATATGGTTCGCATTATAGCCTATTCATATGTAATGACCTGCAAACTGCTCAACTTAAAAATAAAACGTAAGTTTAAGAACCGAAAAATAACTTTTCATTTTCTTTAGTAACTATTTATTTTACATTTGCCGGTGCTTTAGAGAACACAGAAACCAAATCGGCTAAAGAACTTTCTTTCCCGCAAAAAAACTGTAAGTCCAACTCACGAAGAGTTATTTTTGAGGAAATGAGTATCTATTGAAATCGAAAAAATTATTTACTCTTACTATTGAAATGTGTAAACATTTATTTATGCAAATTAATAAAATGCATTTTAACACATTGGTTAGACTGGTTTATCCAAGTCAAACATATTATTTCATAAAACTAGTTTAAAATAGCTATTTTTAAAAATAATTCTTTTTATAGATTTTAAGGGTCCAATTTGGTAAGAAAAAAAAAAATACAAATTGTATATAAAACTTCTTTAATGTTATAAATGTGGTTTAATTTTTATTTTTCCTGGTTTTATTTACATCCTTCTCCAATGAGTTTAAACAAATTTAGCAGCAAATAAGCACATATTTCTCTCAGTGGCACACATGCTCATATATACTTGCTTTTCTTTTGTTTAAGGGCTCCCAGTATGAGTTTAAAGACAGTCCAGGGATTCAGCATGCAGGGTTTCCTCATGCGTCCTTCTATCCGTACGGACACCAGTATCAGTATGGAGATCCGTCCCGACCCAAGAACGCCACCCGTGAGAGCACCAGCACCCTAAAGGCCTGGCTCAGCGAGCACCGGAAAAACCCTTACCCCACCAAAGGAGAAAAAATCATGCTGGCCATCATCACCAAGATGACCCTCACTCAGGTGTCCACCTGGTTCGCCAACGCGCGCAGAAGACTGAAAAAAGAAAATAAAATGACTTGGGTTCCCAAAACGAGAACCGACGAGGATGGAAACGTGTATACGAGTGACAACGAGGACGGAGACAAGAGAGACGAGGATGAGGAAATAGACCTGGAGAACATTGACATGGAAAACATCGAAGACAAGCAGGATTGTGATTATCAGGACGATGAAAAGTCGGTGTCCAAAGTTTCGGATTCTGAGGAATATGATGACGCAGGGGCAGAGAAGAGTTTTATGAACAATATTATGAAAGACAGAAGAGAGACAAACTCGGATGAGGGAGAGGAGGACCAAATCAAAAAAAGTCCAGCAGCACAAGAGCCCTCAAATAATGCCAGTCCGCCCCAGAAACCAAAGATCTGGTCTTTGGCTGAAACCGCGACCGCTCCGGACAGTCCCAAAAAGTCCTTGTGGATTCAGAGGAACTGTGATGCTCAGACAGTCAGGAGCCCTCTCCATGTTCAAAACTGGACTAAAATGGCCCATCAGATGGCTTTAACCAGCCATTACCTCGGACTTAAACACCAAAGCACCTCAAACAGTCACATACATGTGAAGCATGGAGAGCAGAGGACTCACAGCCTTTGAAACAAATCAGACTTTTTCATGTTTTTTAAATATTTTTCACTTTCCTTGTGGGAGCGTAACACTTATTATGAATCCGAGAAATATCCAGTTTCTGCATAAAGGATGCCCTGAATTTATAATAGATTAAAGCTCTCTATTAGCTCTTCAATTAATATGAGATTATATTAGAAAATATTTTATATTGCTGACATTTCATTGTGTTTCATTTGTTAGAATCGTTCCATAATTCCTGTGTTTTTATCAGTAGGCCCAGTTTAACAGTCTTACACTGAAGTTGGATTCGGACGTAACCCATTTAAAACATCTAAATGAATAGAGTGTATTATTACAGAATTAGTAACTGAGTGTTATAATAATTTATGGAGGAAATAGTGCCTATATGGGAATTTTAAAAGTCTAATAACACACACACACACACACACACTTACTTTGCATGAATTATGATTTGTGTAAGTGTTGCATCCACATCCTTGTCTTGATTTATCACGTCTGTTTTAAGGATTCGCAATAATATCATACCAGAATCGATGCTTGTCTTAAAAAGTGATTTTACAGTTATTCATTTTATTGTTGTTGTTTTGTTTTTCCAAATGCCTTGGATTTTAAAAACCTGTCATTGTTTGTCACGCTGCATTTTGTATGTCATGTTTTGTCTGAATATTTTAAATAGGGTAAAAACTAAATAAATATTTGAAAAGGTTTTGTAAATGGAAATGTACCTACTTGAAATATTGTACAAAGACATATATTTTGAATATTAAAATGAAATCACAATTGTCAAAACGAATTTATTCTTTCTCGTTTTCTCTTTTTAAATAGGTATTTAATCTAATTAATCAGAATTAAAAACAACATTAGTTCCTTAAAATATTAATAATCAGCAAGAACCATAGAAAGCACAGATTTGTTGTCCAATCTCAATAGACATTATATTCTATTCTTGGGTCACATTGATTTGACGGATATAATTTTATTCACTTGAGATGATTTGGTTTGTTTTTCTTGAAGTTGTCTCATTGCTGTTTCGGGATTGACATGCTGTCACCTAGATGAACTTCTCTGCTTTAGAGCGCCATCTGCAGGCGGCCAAGCGATCCCAGTTAAAACGTTTACATGTTCTGATATCTCCTCTGCCTCAGGTCTTTAGATCGTAGGAGACCATTGCAACACGCGTCGGAATTACTATTTCTCATATTTAAACAAGTTATTTATTATTAGCATGTATGCTAACCTGTAGCTAAATGTGAATTGCAACTCAAATCGTATGGCTTGTTGAGGAAAGCTGTCCTATTACATTTCTCAATGATGAAATATGATAAAACAGGATATTATTAAAACACAACTATCTGAGTGTATGTTAAAGGTTGACCCTTTTGTGTTTGTTTGTGTGTCTCGAGAGGACAGACGGCACAGATAGGGAGGCCGTGCTGATTTCATGCTTGCGTTCTGAGGGAAACGCTTTCACGCCACACAATGGAGCCTCGTCTGGATTGGGGGAGAAGGAGGACAGACTGAGGTCTCTCTCCATTCAGTGTAAAAATTCCTCACCCTGTTCCCACAAGGCATTGTCACAGGAGTTACAGAACAATCATAGTAATAGAAGCAAATCGGGAGTGTTTACGTTTCACACATTTTATACTATATTTCACTGGGCTTGTTGTTGCTCAAGATATAATGACATTTCTGTGGTAGGTGGGCTCTTGAGTGATGTTCAGTATTACATTTAGAGCTAAATCTTTGACTGAACAGTGTGGTTTCTTTAAAGTCGTCACTAGGAAGTGGAAGTAGACATCAGTCAAAGATGCTAACAACCACACGGTATGCTAATAACCACTCTGAACACCTTAAACGAGTCGTCAGAAATTCAAATAGCATTTTCATGATGACTACACGTTACTGAGTAGTACTTGGTTTATTTGGCAACCCCGCAGTGGGTAAATATTGGATAGAACACAGGCTGGGTCATTTTGTCCCAGCTGGTTGGGTTAAATGTTTTTACCAAGCATGCTTGGTTGTTTATTTAAGCCAACTATTGTTTAAAATGTATTATATTGCTGGCTTAAAATAGACTAGAGATTCAAAATCCCACAGATAATTACTAGAGCAACAGCAATGATCAAAAGACGAACACATGGACAAAAGACAAGACAAATTTAATTTATTTGGGTGAATGGTTTACAATATTACATACATTTAAACTCCCTGCTAAAAAAAACTAAACAAAAAAAAACAGCATATGCTTGTTAGGTATGTTTTGAAGCTGGGGTGCTGGTTTATGCTGGTCCTTTGATGGGTTTTAAGATAGTCGGACCAGCTTAGCACCAGCATAAACCAACATCTCAGCTTCAAAACACAGCATATGCTGTTTTTTTCAACAGGGAAGAATTTAAGACATATAAAAATGTAACATTTAAAATTAGCATTTTAATTTAAGTGTATTCAAGCATTCTGCAATCACTTTTTTTTTTTTACAGAAACAGTGCTCATTCCTGTGCCAGTGTGTGAGCCAGGGAAGGGCTGCTGTTCGCGAGGGAACTGTGAAGTTGTGCAACTTTAGACATCTGCATCACGCTTTATTCGCAGTTGGAAGATGCTGCGAATGACTCCAAAACGTGCCCAGAAACAGCACTGAGACTTGAAAACATAGGCATTAAATTAAACTCAGTTTTATTACAAAAAATAAATAAAAAATCCATTTATGTTATACAAGGCAAAAGGCATTTCCACTGTGCGAAATGACTGCTGCTAATACAGCTAGCTGACTTATGTTACTTTGCATATAATGCAATGTAATTTACAGCACAGTAAAGACTTTAAAAATTAAATAATGTGTATACCAACCTTTATCTCGCTGAAACAGCACCCGATCTGTGGCTACAGCGCTGAGAACTGCTCACTCCTGTAGAGGACTCAAAAACTCAAAACTCTATCAGAAGCTGGGCTGTTTCTTTAGAGACAAGCTCAACACAACAATAAAAATGACCCAGCAACTTAGTTACAGAAAACTACCCAGCTCCTTGGGGAAAATATAAAAAAATAACCAAGTACAATTACCCAACAAGCTGAACCCAGCATTTACTGTAGGTAAAAAAAGAATAATAATCCGGCATTTTTTAGAGTTTACATTTGCATAATGCGCTGCACATTGGCCACAAACAATGTGACGTACCAACACTGTAGCTTGTTTGTTTGGTAAACATGTCGATAAGATGTTGTGAAGTAAATCCATGTTGAAAAAAACTGCATATGCTGGTATGCTAGGTATGTTTTAAAGCATGGCTGCTGGATTGATCCAATTTAAGCTGGTCCTAAGATGGTCCTGAGCAGGAGTTACTTCCCATATAGCACACTTACATCTGCAAGGTGTCTGTTTGTTGTATGTATGGACGTTCTTTGTTGTGTTTTCCCCATGTGCTCTTTGTTTTTCCCCATGACCCAGTTCTGTTTGATTAGTTAGTCTGTTCAGGTGTGTCTAGTTAATTATCATTGATTTCCCTTCCTTTATAAGTTGCTTCCTGTCTTCCAGTTTTTGTCCGTTATCATCTGATTTAAGTGTGTGTGTGTAACCTGCTCCTGCGTATGGATATTTGTAAATATTAAATATGTTTATCTACTTCAACGAACCTCTCTGTGCTTTCCATACGCACAACCGTGACAGTATAATGGACCTAAAACCGAACAAACGCAGGACAAATGGGGCCGAAGAAATTCTCCGCCGTCTCGCACAAGAGCTTCCTCCTTTCCCCGGGCCGTACGAGCAGTGACCGGGAAGCACGCCTCCAGAATGCCATTGCCTGACGGTGCAACAACTGCGTGGGTCTCTGGAGGAAAGCCCTACCCACACTCCCACCGCTGAGGGTAAGATGAAGAGGGACTCTGGTTCATTTTATCAACAACTTTTGGATGCCTTTGAGGAAGATTTATTTGACTGGTCTAGAGAGGTTGTGCCCAGCTCCCCTGAATCTCCGATGTCTCCGCTGTTTCCGTACAGCTCTGAAACTTCTGTGTTCCCTCCCAGCCTCCCTCGCCCACCTCCTCTCATGCCAGTCTGTTCTGTCGCCTCATCTCCACTGGATCCTGTCAGCTCCTCGCTCACTTGATGTCAGTGCCTTCGGGGGGTGCGGATTCGCCTCCGGGCAGCCAGTCTCCAGCTCCATTCTGGTTCGAAGATCCCCTGTCTCTGCCTCTAGCCAGCGACGCCTGGACTCCACCTCGGTCTTTCGAACCAGCAGCTCTGCTTTGCCTCAAAGATCCCTCGTCTTCGCCGTGGCCCATCGTCCCACCAGCTCCCCCGGGCTCCCTCGTTCCTCCGGCTCCGCCTTGGTCAGCAGTCGTCCATCCTGAGCCTCTGGACTCCACTCCTCCAGCTGTGCCTCGTCCCACCGTCCAGCCGGCTCCGTCAGGCTCCTCCTTCCCTCCGGCTCCACCATCGTCCTCGGTCGCTCCGGCACTGCAGTGCTTCTCCGGATCCCCGCTTCTGCCTCAGTCACCTGAGTCTGCAGCTACGCCGTGGCCCTGCAGACCCTCGGTGTCACCTCAGCGCCCCGTCTGCTCGGCTTCATCCTGGGCCCTTGTCATTTGGGGTCCTCGCTGTCTGTCGGGTCCCTGGAGTCGTCGGCCCCTCCTCCTCATGGCTCCTCCTGCCATCAACTCTGCCCTGGGGCCTCGGATTTGCTGGTCTCGGGACCACCGTCTTTCTCCTCCTGCTACTGACTCCCACCTTCTGCGCCCCCGTGGACTATGGAACTCTTTCTTTTGTTGTTGCTACATGCCCTCCTCCAGAGCCCTCCTCCATTTGCAGATGAGCAAACAACCTAAATAATATGTCTTTCAGATACAACTGCTCTGACCCCCCTTTTCTTTTTTTGTTAGTTTTTTAAGTCAGTTTTCAGTGTTTTAAACCGGCAAAATCACCACCATTGAGTACATTGAATATGATAGAGACACTCTTGTTTCTATTGGTATACAATGTACTCACAATTCAATGTTTTTAACCCCAGAACCAAGCTGGCCGAGTGAGATCCTGAGGGAGAACAAAGGACGCGTCGCGAAGCGGCGGCCCCTTGGGAAACGAGCCGGCGTCAGGAACAGGCTGAGAGCCCATGCACACCACACACCTCTGTCTAGCATCCTGCTCGCCAATGTCCAGTCACTGGAGAACAAACTCGATGACCTCAGGGCCAGGCCAATGTTCCAGAGAGACATTCGGGACTGCAATCTCCTCTGCTTCACATAGATATGGCTGAACCCAGCAGTGCCAGACCACGCCATCCAGCCGGCTGCGCTCTTCTCGGTTCACCACATGGACAGGACACGGAGGCGGCATGTGTTTAATGATGAACAACAGCTGGTGCAACAGCGCGAGTGTTGTTCCTCTTGCACGCTCCTGCACACCCAACCTGGAACTACTGACCATCATGTGTATTCCTTTTTATCTACCTCGGGAGTTTACATCGGTCATAGTTAGCGCTGTTTATATTCCACCACAAGCGGACCAGGACACTGCCTCATGCGAGCTGCATGAGGCACTCACACAGCAACAAACACAGCACCGGGACGCTACGCTCATTGTGGCGGGGGACTTTAACAGTGCCAACCTCGAACGCGCAGCACCAAACTTTTATCAGCACATCATCTGCCCCAAGGCACAATCCCATCCACCGTTTGGGAAATCTGACCTAGCCACCATCTTCCTCATGCCAAAATACAAACAAAGGCTAAAACGGGAAGTTCCGGTTCGGAGGGAGGTCACGCGCTGGATTTGACCAATCGGTGGCCGCATTACAGGGCGCACTTGATGACGCTGGCTGGGACATGTTCCGGAACAGCTCCGATGATGTCAACATGTTTACAGAAGTGGTTGTGGGATTTATTGTCCCACAATGTGGGATTAAACGACTATCAGAACGTTTCCCAACCAGAAGCCGTGGGTGGATAAAACCATCCGCAACGCTCTGAGATCTCACACCACTGCCTACAACGCGGGACTTGCGTCGGGGGACATAGACCCATACAAGGCAGCGTCACATAATGTGCGAAAGGCGGTGAAAGAGGTGAAGCAGCGCTACGGGAGGAAACTAGAGTCACAACTCCAACAGAGTGACTCTAGGAGCCTGTGGCAGGGACTAAGGATGATAACGGACTATAAAGCACCAACATCTGGTATGATGAACGCGGACGTGACTCTGGCAGACGAGCTAAACACTTTCGATGCTCGCTTCGAGGCTGCAGCCAAAGACGCTAACGATGCGAATGCTAGCAGCGCTAACGGCTGCAGACAGGAAGACACTACCAGCACCAGAAACACGTTCATCATCTCCGAGCATGACATGAGGAGAGCCTTCAAGAGAGTGAACACCAGGAAAGCAGCAGGACCAGACGGCATCTCAGGTCGTATT
>JAUMHQ010000094.1:14514962-14526713 GCA_032361165.1 Enteromius paludinosus | reverse complement strand
GGAGTGATTTCTGATGGTAGTATCCAGACTAAATGGTATATGCTAAAAAAATTTAAATAGCTCTGTTGATACAGAATCATCTGAGAAAACAAATGTAATCCACTTTGCTTTGGTGAACTCTGTCCCACTGTGAAGGAGATGGTGGTACTTAGACTGACGGGCCGAGTTCACGGTGTATCCACCGCGGGATGTGTTTTATTTATTTCCTGAACTCGGGGGCAGGTGAGGGAGGGTGTTTGTCAGGTGAATGAGAAGAGAGGTATTGAAGTGTATGAAATATTCAGCAAAACAGTAATGATTCCCCTGGACAAAGCAAAGGGAGGTGGAAGAGCGAAAAACCGAGGCTGGAGAACAAGAGAGGGGAAATACAAAGAGATCTCATTCTCTCTCTCTCTCTCTCTCTCTCTCTCTCTCTCTCTCTCTCTCTCTCTCTCTCTCTCTCTTTTTTTTCTTTCTTGAGGAAAAGACTGACAAAAGAGCTGAAGTGCCAAATAGATTCCTTTCAAATCCATCTATGGCTTTCTCCAGTGGCATCAAAGTACACCGCTGCTCATGATTCAGGACTGTTTGAAAGCGCTCGACAGAGGGTAATAAATGTGAGAAGATAGTATTGTAAAAATCATCTCTCAGGGATGCTCAGAAATGTCTTAGAGAAGCATGGCCATCTCCAGACACATTCATATTTATGAATATTATTATTATAATGCACAAATGCAGTTTGGCAGACTGTACTCAACAGATTGCACAAATAACTAGACGTTCGCAAGAGATGGACACAGAGAGCGAGTCTCGCTTAGACCTTCTTAAATACAGTCTATCCCATCATGCACTTCTAAAGGCAACAACCTCCACAAATCTTTATTAATTTGAAGATCTTAAATTACAGACGTAGGAAATAGTTTAGTCGAATAAAGCCAACATTAATAAATAAGAAGGTCACCCATGTCACAGTGGGGCCAGATGTTATTTTTATCTAATGTTTACGATTGTATGATATTTCTGTTTGGATCAGTCAGTTAAAAAGTACTGACTGAGTTCTTTTACTGTGGCCTCTACAACAATATCAACTAATAGTGAAGATTACATTTTGTACACTTGGAAAAATTGAATTAAAGTATCTGTGGACTGTTGCTAAAAGTTAATGCTTGTTGGAAATATGCCCTACACCAAATGCAACCCTAAACCTACCCGATATTGTTAAAAAATGCAAAACTGATATAAACATACATTTGTTGATGCAGCTGTGTCATTTCAACTCCTTATTACTTTTGTAAAACCGTAGTTACAGGGGATTCAAATTGTAGCTCCTCTTCTCTAAAGTACCTCTCTGTACTCTGTGAGGTACTGAACAAACCTACCGTCTATGAAAACCCATATGTATTAAGCTGGATATATGTGATGCTAAAGTTCAAAAGCATCAGTTTTAGTTTAAGGCTTTATTAATCAAAAGTCTGTACATTTGTGTGAAAAGGAATAAAAGTGTCTTTTGTAGTTTTAATGCGTTTATTTCTTTTGGAAACTGCAGTGATATGTACTTGTTGGTACATAATTCGTGTCTCTGTAAAAAGTGCACCAAGGTATGCTATGAGACCAGGCAGAAAAAAAAAATTGTTGATAGTAGATATCTTGAAATAATTAGACTTGCTTTAACCTCTGTCTTTAGGGTTAGGGTCATTTGCTTGAACACATTGCTAACAATGAATTAACATAGCATCTTAGCTAAGTTAGTAGTTAGTTATTCCCATGTTTAGAAAGTTATGCAAAGTCACTGATTTTCCGTAAAACCGAAACAAACAAATGACCGAAAAGGTAGAGTCGTGTGACATGTAAGAATGTGCCATGACTATTAAATGCCAAGCTTGCTGAGTGCCATTAACATCTTCAGCTCTGAAATATTGACAGCTGAAATAACTGAGAACTCACTGACCCTTTAAAACCAAGTAGTGGACCATTGACTTTTACAACGAGCCAAATCACACTAAACTACAGCTTTGTCAGGCGAAAGCAGTGGGAATGGCTCTGGATCTTAGCCTGGTGGTTGAATTATGACCTGACACAGATTTAATCACCTGCCAATAAAGCAGACAGAGCACTGGAGTTGGATTACAGGTGCTGATGTGTGGACACATTTATCTGTTTTTAACAGACATAACCTGAGGCACATCACCATAGGAAGAGAGGGCGATGAACCAAATCAAGAAGGGTCATTACCCACTGAACCCACACAAATGTGTTGAGGTGTAGCTGTGGGATCTGGATCTGAAATTTAGCCAAAATCTTTAAGAACCAAACATGTTAGTTAATATATGTTGGAAAATTAAACAAATTAAACTTTCATAATTGCTGGAATTCTTTTTAAAAAAAAAACTGAGAAGATAGAGATCAACTACAAAAATCACCTGTCAATGTCAGTGAGCGAAAAATTTATTCTCATTAGGTCCTCTGTAAAGTGATTGATGCCCATGAGTGTATGATTAGGTTTTTAGTTACAATATTCCAACCAACAGCCTAAGCTTTTGACGGACATGACAACGTCCATGAGGGGTGAAAATCGCTTATTTAATCCACCATGAATGCATATGTACAACACTTCGAGAACATCATCTTTACCATTGTAGCAAAGATCTAAAACTCATCTGTGCATCGCATTAGCTGACCTCAGTCGAATGTGACACAGAGGAGAAGGAAGGGAATCAAAGGATGCAAAAGATACAAAGCGACAGGAAATCATTACAGACGTTGGTGGTGTGAATATTTGATGAGAAGGGATTTGACATGCTCAGGGTGGATGAGCAGAAACAACTGCACATATTAGGAGAAGGTGAAATAGAAAATATAGTCTTAAAAGACCTTGTCCAATCCCTGTGGGGGTCTCTGATGGTGCATGCAATCAAATTACACGTAATGTGATAAATAACAGCCTAAATAGTTTCTAAACTATGAGAACTTTCAGATATGCAGGTCAAGTTGACATTCTTTGTTAATCAATAAATTGCGATTTGCACCATGACCATATTTCATAAAATAGCAGAGCTGTAAAAAAAAATATATATATAAATATATATTATTGTGTGCATTTCTTTGAGATATAAATATTTTCTCTTTATTTTATTTTATTTACTTTATCTTTATTTTAATATGTATATGCATTATTATGTCTTATTTATTATTTTTAGTTTATTTAGTTGTGCCTATTATAAATTATAGCTAAAATAAAAACAGTTTTATTATTATTTTATGAAACATATAATATATAAATTGTTTTCGTATACAACTGTAACACTTTTTATCAATATTTACAGTATTTTGTATACTTTATTGTGTACTTGATGTATGAATACCAACACAAACAAGTAAGACTAATAAGCACTGAATATTAAAAATTTAATGATATCTTGAACGTGTCTTTTATCTCAAATGTCGAGCGATCCGCATCAAGAACTGAAACTATCCTTGGTGTCTTTTGTGGAACTATTATTAGAAAATGTTTATGCATGTGTCAGATTGATTGTCTGAATATAGGAAGTATAATTCTCCATTTATCACGTGCTTATTAGAACTCTTAGAGTGTGTAATATTGCATTTGCTGAGGCCTCGGCGGTCTGTCCCGGAGCCAGTTTCTCTGACATCCTCCGATAGGACAACAACAGCCGAGAGCTCACAGCTCCTTAATGACTTCAAAACTCTGCGAAGACAAAAACATCTTAAACAGGGGAGAAAAATATGACAGCACCAGACAGGACGCAGCGCCTGGCAGTCGACTCCGGGTCTGCCAGTGAGTGATGCTCTGTCACTCATACAAACGACTGCCATCATCGCCCAAGTCCCAGCGAGCCGCATTTCCTTCTTTATCTAATAGAAAGTAATGACACGTACAGCCTGCCAGGCCTCTTTGGCAGCCGTCGGGCCCTCTGGGGAGACATTTTGCATCTCTCGTCGCAATAAGAATAAACGCATAGGGGAGTCTATTTGGCTGAGCGTGATGGCTAGCTCTTCACTTATCGTGGCTCAATAAATCTCCATGCCGCAGCCAAGAGATGCGAGCGGTTATCGCATCACGGCAGAGCCCACGCCACGCTAGCCCACATGACTGACGGCTCAGCGCATCGCCGCAAATTATTTATCAAAGTGGAGGGAGGGGAGGGGTGATGTGATTTAGCCAGACAAGAAATAAAGAAAATCGAAAAATAAAAGAATTACGGAAATGGGGAAATGAAAGGCGGGCGAACAAGGAAAAACAAATGAACATCTATGAAGTCTGTCGACTGGTGTAAAGAGCCCGAAAATAAGAGGGAAAATTAAAACTCGCAGAGTTGTCGAGCACACTTGGTACTTTCTGTAAGCATAACCTCCAGAGACTGTAATGAGGTTAAGAGCATTACACCTCCTTAAAATGTAAGCTTAAAATCACTAGAATGACTATAAAATGAATGGCAGACAGATATCGGCCAGGCGCTGTGGCAGAAGAGGTCATTTCAGTTTCATTTCCAAGACCAATTACATTCCAATATTTGTGTTTTATTTTATTTTATTTTACATTTTATTTTTATTATTAAATATTTAGTAAAGTAAATGTTTTATCAAATGAACCAATTCTTCTCTATTTATTTATTTATTTAAATTAATTTAATAGATCTAACTGTCAACTATAAATGTAGGTTAATGAACTATATTACTTGACGGAAATAAAATAATTATTTGTGTGTGTATATATATATATATAATTTGATATATTTACCACAAATTTTATTTTATTTTAAGGTTAACATATTTATTTATTTTTTCACTTGCTCTGATTGTGGACTATCAAATGTTAGTAGTTTTTTTAATACGACTGAGAAAGTGAGGGCAAATTTGAGTCCTTTCTCTCTTCTGACCAAGCGAATCAATCACTTGATATATGGTTTCACTGTTTCTGTTGTATGTGGCATCATTTGAGCCAGTACACACTACAAATGTGTACTTAACAAACCCACACGAAGCTCACAGGCCTTCCCACGAGCCCCAAATACAACAGCTCTCTCATTACGCTAGCACTGCTGTCACCTCGTGAACCGACGACTCAACACCAGTGCTAGCAGGACCGCAGCGCCACTATATTTAGAGAAGAGCCGTGTAAATATAATCAGCGCTGTCACACACCTTACTTCATTCCTGGTCTTCAAGAAGCATTGATCATTATCCCCCGTCAAATACGGCGTGGCGCTTAACGTCGGCGCCAGAAAGATAATAAGGCTAACAAAGATGAATAATTGATGTGTTTGCCGTAACACGCGCAGTGCCAGTCGCCTTCTTATCATTACTGTTGACTCTTAAGAAGTGAGCTGGTAGTACTCAAAAAAAAAAAAAATCCCCGGAGCGGTTCATTATATGCATAAGTGTGTGCTTCGGTCTGAGTGGCTAGGAAAAAAAGAAGAAGCTGTCACTTTGCGCTAATGAAATTTTTCCGTTTGTTTGTTTTCCTCTGACGACACGCCTCAAATGTCATGTCCACCCAAGCAGCAGTCCTTCATTAAGAGCGGTAATTAACTCAATAGCTGACAGGACCGCCGATGCTAACCGAACTTAAGCTAGCGGCACAGCGCTAGAAGATGCTAATAAATCAACGGTTGACAGACACAAAGGAAAGCGGATGAAAAAAAAGAACAAGTGATGTGAAATGCGGTTATCTGTGAATATGGCAGGGGGTAGGGGGAAATGATACGGAGATCTCATCTTAATGTACTCTTATTGGCTGAGATGAGCAGGCATTTCGCGCCGTGTGTCCACGGTTTGAGCGAGAGAGAGAAGAGGTAGAGGAAATTACCTGGTATCGTGACCTTTTTCTAGTTCCCAATCTAATGATGAATACTAGACTGGTGCATCATGGCAGATTATCCCAGTGGGGGCCCGTAAGCCTTTGGCTTGATTTATGACATATTTATCCTCCTCTATCTAAGGGACGTGTCACTCCGATGGAGAGAAAGGGGGCTAGCGTGCACAACTGACAGGAGGAGAATTATGTGGCCATAATTGTCAATCATCGCTGAATATGAGCCACGACCCCTTCTGCTTTCATAAAGTTGTCGGAGAAACGATGTGGGCTTCTAATGCCACTCAGAGAGGAATAATATTCACATCATTCTTTCCAGGGCGGGAAAAGCCCAGAGGCGACGTAAGGCCTGGAACACTGACATTAGGACTTTGTATATACCTGCAAACGTCTCATTTCTCATACTCTTAAACGAGCTGATGAGATTAGATCGGTCATCATTTGTGCTGGTGGTCTGAAAGCTAATAAAAGCATTAGTCAGTCTGCTTGCTTCTGCTGGCCCACGGGAGGTACAGTAAAAACAGCATCGCCCTGCACGGGTCAGGCAGAGTACAGTGTGCTGGATTTAGACGGATGCAAAATATGCAACCTTCACGCATGACCTTAGAAATCTCTTTATAAGCAATTAGAGCTTGTTTATCCACTTGACCTTAATCGTTATGACAGAACAGAATTAAAGGGTCAATAATGACATATAAAGATGTCCAAGATGATAAAAAGGTAAAAAACTGTTCTTTATAATGTCATCGTTTTAATTTGTTGTTAAAAAAAAGACTTGCGTCTTTGTAGATGTAACAGAGATGGAATATATAAGATTGGAAATACATGTTCAATATGCTTGTCTTACAATGAATTATATTTGACAAAAAAAAGGCTTGCTAACAGAAAAACGATAGACAGGATGATAGAAAGACAGAAGGATGGATGAACATACAGTAGATAAATAGCTGGATAGAATCAGACAAACGGGCTCACAGACAGATGTCCGAAATTGACTTTTCATCTCCCCACTTTTCAAAATGCTTAGAAATCATACAGAATTAAGTTTTTGGAAAAACTAAAAAAGTTTTCTGTAAGGGGTCGGGTTAGGTGTTGGGTTTGTTTAGGACAATAGCACATACAGTACAGTATAAAAACCATTACGTCTATGGAATGTCCACACTTTTCAAAAAAACCAACTGTGTGTGTGTGTGTTCTAGTACTATTTGATAGAGATTACATTGATTGTGTGAAGTGTGCTTGAAATGTTCAATCCTATCAACTGCAGAGAGAAAGACAGTGAGTGGGTTCTTCATCTCTCAGAGCACTCAAGCAGAAAACTCATTAAACTATATAATCCCTTTAATCAAATCGATATGAAAAGCAAGTTGAAAACTAAGAGTCCTTATCAAAACAGGTCTGAAGCATCAATGTTTCTTTTCTCCTAAGCTTGGGGGTCTAATTTTAGACAATGGGGGCTTTTTACATCTTGCCGATGTTCCTTTAATTTTTCAAACAAAGGCCAGGAGAATAATTTCAAAAGTAGGTTATAAGTAATAAATACATACTGAAGTGTATTCAATTTATGCACACTTAAGTGGTCTTGCTTTTAAGATTTGGAGTATGCTACAAGTGCGCGTTTAAATCTTTTCCTCAGTCTAATAAATCACATCTACTTGATCCAAAATTGTAGTTAAGACCACTTCGAAAATGAATGGCACACCTCTCCACAACAAGCCGCATGATAATATCCAAGCACAAATGGTCCTACAAGAGTTGCATGTCAAATTTGAATACTAAAGGTCAGAGGCTTGAGCAATAATGATACTTGCCTTAGCTGTAATTAAGCTGAAGTATCTGAGAGGTGTGTTTGTTGTGCATTGGAGGGGTTTAAACTGACACATGGTGCTTAAACACAAATAACCAGACAGATGCCTAGCGCCTCCAAGAGCCTCTCTACCACAGATCTCCATTTTTTACACCTCACAGACTTTCAGTGTCAGCTGGAAGAGAGTGAGAGAGAAAGCTGTGTGTGCTTTTCCGTAATTGAAGAGAGATTACATGGTCTTTCAACCATGTAGTTGGTCATCACAACCCATTAACCATTTATATTAGATGCTGCTCCATGGTGTCAACAGTCGTTTAGGGTATACAGCTGAGGTTCAAGAAGAAAAAAAGATGGTTTTTATAATTGCTACATGGACAATTTAGAGTTTTTTTTTTTACTATTATTTTATTTAAGTTGTGTCTAAGGCAAAATGCAAATAAATAGAGGTAAAAATCAAAAGTGTAATTAAAGATGTCTACTATCAACTCTTTCAGTCGAATCACTTCGACGTTACATATGGAAATTGCCTTTGAGCTTTCTACAAAAGGCCAATGAATATTGGCGTGCATTTGATTGTGCTCAGGTGCACCTCATCACTGCGTGAGTGTAAGAGGGCACGAGCGGAATGCACATGCAGATTTTCGCTTCAGAGCCTTCGCCGTTCTGGCGAATTTACAGGTACATTTTTGATTAATAAAGGCTAATTTTTACACAATTACTTGCAGAATGTTATGTTTTGACTTCAAAACATTTTTAACATCTTGCACGATTTAAAATCTGATACTTTTGAACGTTGTCGTCACATATAAAGCTTCATATTTATGAGTTTTCTACATCAGTTGGTTTATTTGGTAGCTCACGTGATGCGAAAAAAACCACCAATTCGAATCTCATGTAAAGCGGCTCGGTGAAAGAGTTCAGATCAGTGTTAGGAGGTAAGAATAGCTGCATAATGGCTGCATAAGGGAATATGTTTTTTAATTACTTTTGCATTTGTTAACACTATCAGGTAAGTATAGGCTTGGTTTTGGTGTAGGGGTTATTTCCAACATGGTAGAGCATTAATCTTTAGCGACACTCACTGTGGATATTTGAATTCTGAACGGCCACAAAACGTACCTCGAGCAACATTATAGAAACTCTTTAATACGTACCTGTACCAACCTAATACAAACGTGCCATGGTCACGTATTAAACGTGTGTTTTAGCGTCACTCTCTGGACATTTCACTTTGAAACCGCAGCGAAACGTGCAGTAAAGTACGTTATTAAGCGGTTGCAGAAATGTATGTAGAGGCACGTACTTCCAATGAGCCTTACCCTACCTCTCTCTGCAATTTCACAATTCAAACTGAAGCCAAAGAACCATAACAAGGCATGTGAATTGTAGCAACTAAGCTAAGGCTAATGAGCCCCATAATGTTTACAAAAGCATTTACCTTCAGAAAAATAGCAGCTACATTTTGAGGGACGTACTGTAGATTCAGCAGTAGACATACTTGACTAGGGTCTATAACACTCAATTTAAATGCCTAAAGAATCTAATTGAATCTTTTACCCAAGTCATTAACAATATTACCACCCATCATCTCCAAGTACAGTAATTTAGCATGCACTTTCAAATAATTTAAACACATCAAGTGTGTGGTGCCATACGGCTCTTGAAACACACGCAACAAGAATCAATGTAAATCAGTCGCCCCAAGTCATTATTAATACTATCAGTAAGCGCTAATTAAGTTACTCTACTCTAATGCTAAAAACCAAGAGGCCAAAGTACTGTAATCATGTTTCAGGCAAAGCAGTGTTCACCTCTTCACAGCGTATTTTCCCAGTCTGAGTTAATCGATTGGAGACGTTAGCTAAGGTCAAGATGAGCAGCTTCTTCGTTTCCCAAACACAGTGATCCTGAGTCAGTGTGCTAATGAGCTCATATTACAGAGTGATCAATGCCATTGGATTCTCATTGGGGAAGAATCAAACCTCATTCAATAATGCTGAGTGTCTGACCTCAGTTAAATGGATGTAATAGCCATCATTTCAATAAAAGAGTAAAGGCTTGTGTTTTGCAAACTCGAGACATGTGTAATATCAAAAGGTCTAAAGGGTTATCCTGCCAAAGCAGAATATGGAGAACTCTGACAGTCACTGGGCACACCAGTAGAGTTGCGTAAGTAAAAAATTGTATTCTGTTTCTCCATGGAGAAATAGATTTTTAGCTATAAAGTATGGAAGTGATGATATATGCTTCTGTGGAAGCCATATTTGTCAGTGTCATTTTTATAATACTGTGTCTTTCATAAAATGTAATAATGTGATTCATCTCTGGGCTGGTTGGTTTGGCTCATGGGTTATTTGAAAAATATGAAAGTCTACAAGTCTGAAAAACTAATGTCACATCAAACATTGTTATCATGTTGGAATGACAGGCAGATGTGATTATGATCTTCATGAATAGGATAAACCACTTGCCTTTATGTTTGGGCCCAGTGAAGTTCTGTGTATTGATAAAAGAAAAGGGTCAAGCACCGAACCCAGAGGCATGTAGGTGATTAGTTGATGTCTTAGTAGGCCTTGAATGCTGTTTCTAGTAAACCAAAGCAAATAAGTAGTCAACGTTTTGGTCTAGTGGTTAATGCTCTGACACACTAAGCCAGGGTTCCTCAAATCTTACCCTGGAGGTCCGATGCACTGCAGAGTTTGGATCTAACCCTAATCAAACACACCTGAGCATGCTAATCAGCATCTTAAGGATCATTAGAAAACACATGTAGGAGAGTTTTATCAGGGTTGGAGCTAAACTCTGTAGTGCATCAGACCTCCAGGGTAAGATTTGAGGAACCCTGCACTAAGCCATAATAATTTACCCATTATGTGATTGATATGACTTTGCTCTTTGTTAGTCCTGTTGGTATAGGATATTTCAAACACAGGTCGCCCAGTCAGATTCTAAAGTTTATTTTTATTTGATAAAAAGATTTCATTAGTTGTGGAGCTTTTATAGCAGTATTCAGATTTTAGATTAGGCTTTTTGTGCTGCTGGATCTAGATTTAATTACACTGTGCAGATGTGAATAAAGGCTCATAATCATCAGGTAAGGTAATAGGGAGCCATTTTATTACTCTATTATGTCCCTCTCCAGTGGGGCTCCTTAACGTTCGTTAATTAACTTACTAACTTCAGTATAATTACAGTGTTTACATCCCCTGCTGCACTTCTGTATTAACACATTAACCAGCGTTATGGAAAGTCGCTTGTCATATCTTTGTTTCTTTTATTCCAATAAGCTCAAAAATCTCTCTTCATGAATGTTATTTCACAAAGGTGTTGGATGTCAGTTGCTCTCGAAGGGGAAAATTTTTTCCATATGAACTATATTCTAAGTCTTTAGCAGCCACACAACTACTGTAAAGAAAATACTGTAATGATGTTTTAAGATTGATGTACTGTAAAAAATGTGTTCCAGAGAATAGGTTTGGAAGTATATGAGGGTGGCTAAATAATGACAAAAATTTCAATTGCAGGTGAACTGTTCTAACAAATCAACTACAAAGAAACAATGTCAAAATCACAGTTTTTTTTGGTCACAGAGTATTCAACAGCCACAATGTATCTTGCTTTCTTTGACAGCCCCTCTTTTCTTTGAGTGTCACAGATATAAGGGGATTCAAAAAGTTTAAATACCTCCATCATGAAGTCTCTCACTGTTTAACACCCCTTAATAGCCTCCTCCATTTTATCCTCTGAAACAGCTGTCATTTTATCTTTACACATGAAGAAGGGGCAGATGTATGACAGCAGTTCAGGCACATCAGTTTGAGTGTATCATATCAAACGTGGGATGTAGAGAAATGTAAATGGTGATCAGTTGGCTCCTGTGACGTGAACGACTCACATGAAGAGTGAAATCTGTCTAGACCGATTTAAGAAATCGTCTTTGTATGACATACAGTCAGATCTATATTTAGTGCACTTATTTATTTTTTTGTGTTAATGACTGTATGTTCATAGAGTTAGAAAGAATTTAGGCTTAATGTAATTTTATGTCATTTTATTAATATGATGTCAAGCACAAAATGCAGCTTACAAATATTTTTCATGAAACACCTTTAACTGAAAAATAAATAAATTA
>JAUMHQ010000094.1:14463139-14484900 GCA_032361165.1 Enteromius paludinosus | reverse complement strand
TATTTTATTACTTGTATTCTGCGTATGCTACTTTTTATTTAATTTTTATTATTATTTTTATTATACCTTTTGTACAGTGCTTTGAGATGCCCTTTAAAGGCGCTTTATAAAATAAAGTCTATTATTATTATTATTACTAATGACCTGATGAGTTGACTCAGATGCGTTTGATTAAGTAGAGATCAAATAAAGTGTAGTGCTGGGATCCCCCATGAACAGGGTTGGAAAACACTGGATTACCCAATGAATCTAAAAGGAGCAGAGTCAAGTCTTAGATCAGGGGTCTCCAGTCCTGTTACCCTTTCAGACGAATCACTTCAACGTTACATATGGGAACTAGTCAGAGAGTACAATTGCCTTTGAGCTTTATTCAAAAGGCCAATGAATTTTGGCGTGCATTTGATAGCGCTCAGGTGCAACCCTCATCACTGAGTGGGTATAAGAGAGCACGAGCGGAATGCACATGCAGATATTCGCTTCAGAGCCTTCACCATTCTGAGCTACTACAGGAGACCCCCTCTGCGCGTTCCGGAGAACGATCGAGGAGGAGTCCTGATTTCAAGTGTTCCTGCTTTCCTGCTCTCTCGTCTGACAGCGTTTTATCTGAGAGTGGCTGTTAGCGGATCCTGCGGGCTGGTAGCCTCTTTGAAGGCTTGATGTGCCAGTCATCTTGCAAATCCAGTGAGCAAAGACCTCTGAGTGCACGGAGTTGGCACGTTAGGTCTTCCCTGGCCAACCGGGAGAAAGACGGACGGACAACACTGCGGCCGTTGCATACATCAACAAACAAGGTGGTCTACGCTCCTGTCGTATGTCACAGCTCGCCCGCCATCTGTGCCTGTGGAGTCACAAGCGGCTGAAATCGCTGCACGCTATTCATGTTCCAGGGATACTCAACCGTGCAGCCGATCAGCTCTCACGGCAGTCCACCCACCCTGGAGAATGGTGGCTCCACCCCTAGGTAGTCCAGCTGATATGGAGTCACTTCAGAGAGGCCAAGATAGATCTCTTTGCCTCCCCCAAGTCGGCCCATTGCCCGCTGTTTTATTCCCTCCACGAGTCCCCCAGGGCACTCGGCAGGGATGCACTGGCATGCAGCTGGCCTCCGGGGCTCAAGTACACCTTTCCCCCAATGAGCCTCCTTGCACAGACCCTGTACAAGATCAGGGAGGACGAGGAACAAGTCCTGCGGGTAGCGCCTCACTGGCCCTCCCGGACTTGGTTTGCAGACCTCTCGTTCCTCGCGGCAGCCCCTCTCTGGAAAATCCCCTGGAGGAAGGACCTTCTTGCTCAGGGGTTGGGCACCATATGGCACCCGTGTCCCGATCTCTGGAACCTGCACGTCTGGCTCCTAGACGGGAAGCGACAGACTTCTCCAGCCTCTCCAGCGCTGTCATAAATACCATCTCATGCGCAAGCTCCCTCTACGAGGCAGGCTTAAGCTCAGAGATGGAGTCTGTTTGTCAACTGGTGTTCCTCTTGCGGAGAGGACCCACAGAGATGCACGATTGCAGTTGTGCTTTCCTTTCTGCAAGGGAAGTTGGAGCGCAGGCTGTCCCCTTCGACTCTTAAAGTGTATGTCACTGCCATATCACGACGCAGTGGAGGGTGCGTCCCTTGGGAAGCACCAACTCATCGTCCAATTCCTCAGGGGTGCGCGTCGGGTTAATCCCCGGCCGAGACCACACCTCTTGCCCTCTTGGGACCTCGTCCTAGCCTTAAATGGCCTGCGGTTAGCTACCTTTGAGCCGCTTCAGTCTACAGATATTAATTATCTAACACTGAAGACTGCGCTTCTAGTTGCGCTGGCCTCTATTAAGAGGGTAGGGGATCTACAAGCCTTCTCTGTCGAACGAAGAGTGCCTACAGTTCGGCCCGGCTGATTCTCACGTTATCCTGAGACCCCGGCCCGGCTACATGCCCAAGGTTCCCACCACGCCTTTCCGCAATCAGGTGGTGAACCTGCAAGCTCTGCCCCGGGAGGAGGCAGACCCAGCCTTAGAGTTGTTGTGTCCTGTACACGCACTCCCAGCAGCTCTTTATTTTCTATGGTAGACAGCAGAAAGGGAATGCTGTCACCAAACAGAAGCTGGCTAGAAGCCATCTCCCTGGCTTATTTATACCAGGGAGAGCCTTGCCCCTTAGGACTGAGAGCTCACTCAACAAGGAGTGTCGCCTCGTCCTATGCGCTGGCTCATGGCGCCTCTATAGAAGATATCTATAGGGCTGCGCGCTGGGCAACACCCAACACCTTCGCCAGCTTTTACGACCTCCGCGTATAGGCCGTGCCGTTCTCACATCCAACAGGACAGCTGGTGAAACTGTGCATAACCTCCCTTTGTGCGATGCGTGAAAGGAGAGGTGCGGAAGGAACCTCCCTGCCCTACAGTCGAACTAGAAAGGAGTAGCTCCGGCTGTGCTTCCTCTGTTTCCCTTCAATTATATCCATAATCTTATAGATATATTGTACTCTTTATTACACATGTATTATGTGTAATAAAATGCTATTTGTATGCGCTCCGCCCTCAACCACCTGCTTCAGCACCGCTGAAAGCAACTCTGTCTGCCCCCCTTCTTGGGCCTCAGAGGGTTGGGAAGGTTACGTGCAGATCTTCCACTGACGAACTTGAAAAGTATCTCGCCTGTCGGCGGGGGGCTGTAGAGTCATGGCCTGTTCCATGGGTGTTCCCATATGTAACGTCTAAGTGATTCAACTAAAAGGGTAAGGGTTACACTTTCACCTGCCACGACTCTTGGGTCGCGCTGACGCCGGCTCTTCAGCGAAAACCTGCATGTGCATTCCACTCGTGTCCTATACTCAAGCAGTGATGAGGTCCAACTGAGCGCAATCAAATGCACACCAATATTCATTGGCCTTTTGTATAACGCTCAAAGACAATTGGTCTCTCTGGCGAGTTCCCATATGTAGCGTCTCCATTCCCTCCTTTTTTTTTTGGTGTGTTTAGGTGTGTTTGATTGGGATTGGAGATAACTTTAGCAGGATAGCGGCCCTCCAGGAGAAGGACTGGACAACCCTGTTGTGGTCCAGTGGATCCCAATCCCCACAGCACATTTTAGATTTCCCTAATCAAACACATCAGCTCATTAGAGAAGACTTCAAGATCTAAAATGTGTGTCAGATAAATAAAACATCAAAAAACATGCAGCATTGGGTGTTCTCCAGGACCAAGAATGGCTGTTGTAGACCAAAGCAAACAAGTGCAATTTTGAGTCTATGATGGCTTCAGAAGGTTTGAGGTGTAGACCCTAAAACTGGTCAGAAGAAAGTTCAGAGACATCCTAATTGATGCACCAATTTTCGCAAATTTCTACCATGAGATTCAATATGCTGCCATAGATGCTTAAGCAGAAATAATCACAACGATTAGACTAGTCAGATGTGGTTATTCACCATTGCTGAAGTTGTAGGAGACGCTGTGTCCAGGCAGAGGTTTCTTCAGGGATAGCGGGGTCTCGACTGATGGCAGGCCCAGGAAACAGTACTCCACAAACAATCTGACAATTCCACCATCTTCCACCACTCTTGAGCCTGGCTTCAGACTCAGTGAAACGATCTCCACACGAATGCACTCGGACGGCTGGTGGAGCAAGGCATCACATGACCTTATCACAACTGACATTCAACCTCACATCAACTGACATGGTGAGACTCGCTGTGAATCTGCAGGGACTCCAATCACTCTCTACTTCTGACAGGACATCCATGAAGAACATTCCACTGTTTGAAATTTTGGACACCGGAAAAAAACTATATCTCTTTCCTGATGTAGACATGTAACCTACAGGGCATAGTTCTCTAATAATGAGGGGTGTGGAGATGCTTTGTCTGTCCGTGTATCATTTGATTCAATCTGTCAAACATGTCTTCCACATTGTTGGAGTGTTTAGGCCATTAAGTTTGTGCTGACAGAAGTCGTCAGATCTCTGTTGCTTCTACAATCCTCTTAGGACAGAACACTAAGCTGACTGTTTAAATCTCAGAAAGTACATGTCTAAGTTGTAGGCTATTTTTTTGTTTTTTGATTTTTTTTTGTTCCTTATTTAATCAATAAGGAACAAAAAATTCACTATCCTCCTGAAACCCTGTCCTTTGTTGAGGATGTCAATATTCTCTGAGACTATACACTATAGTTTGGTCAGAGATACCAAACATTTAGATATTTTGTAATAGGAATTTCAACTATTTCCTCATAGTTGAATACAGAAAATGAAAAAAATAAGAAGAACATTAGATGTATTCATTGTGATTATTACTTGGTTATATTAAAATTATATAAAATAATAATAATACACATCTCTCATCATATCTGCGAAGTTAGTTTACATATGAGTGGAAGCTGACACTTATGTGCTTAAAACGTGCTTAATAAATAAAGTTTGGGATCAGTAAAATGTTTAATCTTTCTTTAAAGATCTTGTGTGTCTTTTGTTTCATCACAGCTGCATTTATTTGGTCACAAATACAGAAAAAGTAATTTTTAAATATTATTAAAATTTAAAATTACAGGTTTCGTTTTTAATTTACAAATTTATTCAAAATGAATTATGTATTCAAAATAAATTTAGTCTTTAGTATCACCTTGCTGAATAAAAGAAATAATTTATTTTACTGACCCCAAATTTTGGAATATATATATATATATATTGATGTCTATTATGACGTTTATATTAAAATTAATATAATTGTATATAAAATTCAAATAAAATACATTGTTGTTATATCATTCATGCATGTAAACTTTGCAGTTCATATATGTATATAACATTTTAATGTTTACATGCATGTATATACATATAGTAATTTATTTTGCTTATATAGAAAGAAAAAAAAATCATCAAAAATCTAAATCACACGTGTGTGTTTATTCATATAAAATATAGATTTATAATTATATAATTATATAAAATGTATTTTATATTTTATTGATTTTAATAGAAAAACATTTCTGAAGATACAGCAAAACACATGTATCAGTCAAGCATGGTTCATTTGATAAACATGCACAGATGCAAAGTGATACAACCCACCAGTTTTTTCTGTTGTGAGCTCTGAGCAGGAACGATGCAGTCATCACTATCATCATCCTCACCCTGAACATCTGTACAGACAGCAGAGCAGTTTCTGCATTATGATCAGTTGATAATACAGAAAACAAAGCACTAGAAGATCATTAGATGGATCATTCCTAGTCTCATTTTATATGGAAGTTGTTCGTGAGCGGTTTGAGGTTGTTGTTTTTTTCATCCATCTCTCACTCTGGTCTCAAGTGGCCCGCAGCAGGTGAGAGAGAGATGTTAGACATCAGCACTTTAAAGACAGCCTCTTGGCCAAGGTCAACACACATTAACATTTATGTTGTTGGTTGTCAACAGGAAACACATCAGATTATTGGCAGCAGTGAATTAAATATTAATGATTCTCATCTCATTCCAAAAACAATAGCACAGCTGCTTCCTCATATAAAACTGAATACATGGCTCTACTGAATACAAGTTCTACTCCGTGCCAAAGCACAGGGGCCTTCCTGCCCTCAATAACACAAACAAAAACACTAACTTTTTTTTTTTTTTAATACTCGGAGAACCTTAAGTTTGTGGTCATATTGCATCTAACTAAAGTTTAACTTAAACAATGAACTTGAACCTTCATAAAAACAAAATCAATATCATGTCACCTTCACCTTCATGTCAAAATGAGATGTTCTGAAATATGTCCAAGCTGCTCTTTTCCAAAGAATGAATTTGAATTGGATACAAAATACTGGAGAGCTTGAAAAGCAAATAGCCAACATACACACACACACACACACACCTGTTGGTGGCTCTTGCAGCTCCTCAGAAATCTCAGACTCATCAGACTGAGAGCTGACGGTGATCACCTGACCCTCAGAGAAATAAGACTCATCCTCTTCCTCACTGACTGCAGTGGCCTCTCCTGCTTCCATCACGATGACGGTCTGAGGAACACAGAATATAACACTCATGACCACACTGTTTACTCATGACCTTTTATACATGCCTATTATATTCCTTACTCAAACAGTAAATTTCGCATAATGTACCTTTGGTGTGGGGATCACAGATGATGACGGCTCTTCATTATCAGAAGCTGAAGTCTGCTCCATCTTGTGATTATTAATACAAACACATAAAATACACAATCAAACACCATATACAGAAGTGCACAAATGGTACAGAATAATTAATAGGTTAAATTGAGCAACAGTAAAAGCAATGCTTGAGCAAACATCACTAATTCAAGAGTTTGCGCTTCTTCATAATCAAGAAGGATAAAGTTTAGCATATTTGGCGTGCTGTCCAGCGGGGCAAGCCCGGAGGACGGCGGACACTGAACCCTAGAGGCTTGAACCCTAGCTAGGGCTAGAGCTCGGCATCCGGCTCGGTCCTTGCATGCCCGACCCCCCGGAGGAAGGCGCGAGAGCAGCTAAATGGCGGAGAAGCGGTGGAGGGGGGATGCGCGAAAGGAGAGGTGCGGAAGGAAAGAAAACGGGGCTATTTATAGTGAGTAGAAAGGATTTGATTGGGCAGGTGTAATGAGGAGATTGATTAGGTGATGCGGTGCCAGCCGTGATTAATCGACCACGCATCTCTCGAAATTAGTTTATTTGCAAAAACTTCACTTAAACAAGAACATACTTTTGTTTTACCTGTTTTTCAAGCTCTGTAACATCCACAAAAGAAACTCTTTTAGTGGCTGATTTTGCTAGAGTTCGCTGTCTGGGTTTGGGCATTGGAGTCTAGAGTCCAAAGAAAAATATTATATATTATACAGTGATGAAACAACAAAAAGCATTCAGGACTGATTTATGTACTGGATGCTGAGGTGTTTTGGGATGCCATTACCTCAGAAACAGCGGGCTGAGGTATTAGTGGGGGGTCTTTGGTCATCGGCTGTGTTTTCTCCTTGTCTTGAGATGTCTTTCTCTCTGATGTGGTTCTGCCGGTGATCTCCATCTGTTGTGTGGTGATAGCCGAGGATGCTGGAGGGACGTACGTGAACTTCCATTTCAAAGTCACACTGATTTGGCCACTTGGATGTCCCTCAGGATTTCTGAGCTCAAACATACCTGAGAAATACACAAGTCACAATAAAAACAGCAATATTGAAATGCGTCTGTAAGCCAACAAATAAATAAATAGTAAATCAAACTACTACTACTATACTACTACTACTAATAGTAGTAAATCAAACTAATAATAATAATAACAGAGTAGTAGTAAAATGAAACAAATAATAATAATACATGTCAATAACACAATAATTTTAAGTGTTACAAAAAAATACAATACAATACCTTTAAATATAAAAACTATTAAACTATTTAAAAATATAAATGCAAGTTTTTTACATGTATTTTATCCAGTAAAGTTGGAAGAGTGAGTGCTGCAACATTTCTAATTGACATGGTTTTTGATTTTTGGTTGCACCCAACACAGTCTCACGACCAATTCGTACATATTCGTATGAGGTGCCAAATTTGTGCCAATTCATACTAATTCGTACAACCTCACGATTTGTCTAAAACCACGTGATGGATAGGTTTAGGGGCGGGGTTAAGTTTAGGTCATTCGTACAAATTCTTACGAATTGGCATCTCGTAAAATACGTATGATTTAGATTAAATCGTATGAATTCGTACGAGTGAGGTCGTACGAATTCGTATGAATTAGCCACCTCGTAAAATATGTACGAATTGCCGTGAGATTTGGTTGTTGCACCTCATCTTTTCAGGAAAAAAAGTATATCTTCAAAATATTAGGTCACTATTAATGTATTCTTCTATAGATAGATAAATGTAAAAATAAAAACAGTTTTCTTTCCAATGTTCCTAGGACGCACTAGAACAGAGTGTCCATCCTCACCAGTGATGCTTTTATCGTGAGCCAGCGAGATAAGCGGTACTCTGGCCTTTCCCAGATACATCTGGTTCTCAACATCCAAATCATCAAACACATACAACACCAGAGCCTCTGACTTCAGGAATGCATCAAGGTCAGAGTTCATGGACATCGGAAAGACCATGTGATCTTCAAACTGCGGCTCATTGGTGGAGGACACGATTGGAGTGTCATGGTCAGGGAAGTGGTAGAGTGTGTAGATGATGTAGGGGCAGGGTTGGGTGTGAAGACCCCTGGATCTGAGACCACTGCAGGAGTGTATAGTGACGTTCAGTTCATTTAGATCACCATCCATCAGCGATGAAGAACTGGGGACCGGAACTGAAGAAGCCTGAATAGTTAAGAAAAAAGATCAAACAATTATAGCCTGTTCATTTCAAAGTAGGAACTGGTGCCCTATATGGGGTTGCAAACCGTACCTGGATGTCCTTCATGCTTGTATTGAGGTAACCAAGTGCTTTGACTCGCTCTTTATAAAGGCGAATGGCTTGTTCCATAGGAACCCTGAGTTTGAGCCAGTACTCTAGTGTACCAAATACCTGGATCTCATCTGTTATACCTATAAACATATAGAAAACACTTTTATGAAATGTTTTATGAAATATCATACAGCAGTGATGTACAATCGGTGGGCGGGGCTAAGCTGGCAATTATGTAGAGTCAGTAGGCGGGGCTAAACAGTAATTCATGTTAAATGTAGGGGCGGGGTTAAGCAGGCAGTGTTGATGCAGGTATTGGTTGTCATTTGCGAAGGTGAAGCTTATCCACACTATTACACCATAGAGTAAAACATTCCACAAGCCGTCGTTTTAACAGAATGTCTTCAATGTAAGCTGTTTTTAGACTAACGAGAAAGTTTAAAGACTCACCAACTAACTGAATGGTGCCAAACACCTTCCCATCTCGTTCCAGCAACTGATTTAACCTGAGCTGACCAGCAGCCACTGTGCGGAAACTCAAGCCCTCAGCGAGCTGAACTTCCACTGTAATTGAGCTGGTGTGGAGATAGTTCAAGAAGAGGTCGTCCACCCTCACGAGATACTGAGACGTGAGGCTGTACGCGGGACGGGCACCTCGAACCACAGCTGTGGACTGCAGCTCAAAGTCATAAAAAGCGTACGTGCAGAAGGTGGATGGATCTTTGTCCTTTATACTTTCTACAGCTTCAGAAGAGAACTGCGCTCTCCCCAAGTGAATTTCCAGAAGGTTCTCGCCTCGAGCCAAGCGGAGGGTTTCATCAAACTCATCTGTAATGTCATCGCTGGTCACATCAGGTCTGAAAACATGGGTCTTGGTTCCATATGCAATATCCTTCAGCTGGGCTGGAAAGACACAGGAAGAATTAGTTTTACCAAGCATGACTGCAGTATCAGAAATCTGAAGATCATGTGTTGGATGCAGCTAACCTTCCAGTTTCTTTATCTTGGCAGCTCTCATGTCTAGAAGCTGAGCCAGCTTCTCTGACTTCAATTCATATTCAAGTTTCAGATCATCCATCGCACGAGTAACAGCTTCAACCTCAGCCTTCAAAAAACATGATATGAGAACAGCAAACCACTGATGTTACTATAACATGAAATTGAGTTAATTACTAATTTTTACTTCAATTACATTTTAGTCGAGACCTACTAATTTGAGCTGGAGTGAAGGCTAAATAAAATAAATTGAGTCAGAGTCAGGACAGACCAGGGGAGGGTTAAGTTGGAGTGGAAACAGAGACCTGAATGAAGTACAAGTCCATTACCCTGAAAATATGATCTTAAGGCCCATATTTAAGATAACAAAAAAGATATACTTCTAAAAATATTTTTCAATATTAGCAGAGTCCACACCACAACTTTAATGATAAAAGCAAAGAGAAACGATATAGTTATCGTCAGAACATTTGTTTTTTGGACATTTTCTGATGTCAAATATGGACAGCCAAACAGAATTCATCCTGCTGTAACAAGCTAGAAAATTTAAAACAGCAGCCAATTGTGCGCTTACAATAAACAGATGATATAATTTGCTGGTGTGAATGATAATATTGTTACCTTTATAGTTATCTAGAAATATTGACCACAAATATGTGTTAAATGGAAATTTAAATTAGCCAAATATTTTTTTCAAAGTATAACTGTATTATTTCATCTTTCAGATGAATCCAATCAGAGATTATTTAAAAATGTCCTGGCTCTTTCAAGAGTTTTAACAGCAGTGAATGAGAGTTATTTCCAAAAGAATTCCAATAAAGAATATCCCTCCATAATAAAAAGTGGCTCACGTGGCTCCAGGGGGTGAATAAAGTCCTCCTGTAGAGAATCTATGCAGTTTTATAAGAAAAATATAAATATTTAGAAGCTGGGCATGACATCGCAAGCCGGATTGACAAAGCTTTAGCAGTCTTCCAAAGACTTAAGCCCATTTGGACAGCCACAACATTTTCCATCGAGACCAAGATGCATCATACCAACAGCAATTTATGCTGTGGAGACATGGAAGATGACTGCGAGAACTGCCCAAAGACTTAATACCTTCCTTTGCGAAGATTTCTGGGTGTGTCTTACCGAGACCATGTCAGCACTGACGATATTCATCGCTGAACTGACACTCGTTCACTCTAGGAAGTTGTCACTGAATGCAGTCTAAGATTTGCTGGTCACATCCTACGAACAACAAACTTCTCATGTTGAAACCAACCCAAGGCAAGAGAAAACAACGTTGACCATGAAAAACTTGGCGTCGCACCTTTATAGAAGATTTGAAAACCATCAATGTTTCACTGGATAAAGCTGAAAACATTGCGGCTGATTGACCAAGTTGAATGAAACTTGCCGCCCAATGCGCCTTAGACCACAGGCTGACCTAAGTCTATGTCGTTCACCTGGAATGGCGTTCTATTGTGAATGCATACAACAGTTAGCAAAAGTTAGAGATTTTAAATAAGGATATTTTTCTTACTAAAACACATTGATTCTCTACTGGAGGCCTTTATTCAGTCGTGCGAGGCACTTTTCATTATGAAGAGTTTTTATTATTTATTATGAAGAGCTAGGACTTAATAATGTCCAACTGGGTGGGGTAATTTTCTTCCTTGGGTGAACTACCTATAATGAATTAAAGGGGTTAATTCTGATTTCATGTTGACTTCTGGATAATGGATAGTGATGATTATCTAAGGTCTGTTAGATCAAACCTGATAGTCTTTATTGATCTTGTGTTGAATGATGAGCATGTTCCTGGTCTTCTCCAGCTCTTGGATGGTCTCAGCATGAGTGGCCTGCAGTTCCCCCAAAGATCTCTCCACATCCACTTTTACATTTTCCTCCACCTTCTCCAGAAATCCAAGCTCTCCACTCTTCTGACTCCTGCGAACCTAAACAAGACCGGAGAAACAATTACAATTTCTATACACAAATTACATTTGAGATATATAGTAAGCCGTATGTTCTCGTATGAACCGTTGTTCACTGACGAGCTCATCAGTGAACAACGGCTGTGTCTCTTATATATACGGCTCAATTTTGAAGAGTTCAAAACAACTTTGATTTGAAATACAAATATTTTGTAACATCATAACTGTCTTGCATTATCACTTATAGTATTAGTATTTCGGTAATCTTACTTATCCCAAACGTCTGAGTGGTAGTACATTGGTGATTAATTTACATATTAATTTTAAGTAATTTGTATATAGTTCAGTAGTTTGGATTTACCTTAATAAGCATCAGGGCTTCACTGAGTTCAGCTGCATCTATTTCACTTTCCTTAAGAGAACAGCATCAGATTCAGCCATCAATGTGAAAAAGAAATATCTGAAAACTTTTTTTAAAGTTATTCTATTATAAATTCCTTTTTTGGGCGAACCACTCCTTCAAATGACTATTTCTTCTCTACTGCTACAAACACTGCACTTTACCTTGGTAAAGAACTTCAGGCGCTCTTTAATTTCATCCAGTTGTTGTTTCTGCTCGAGGTAACGCAGCTGAAGTTCTTTGTTTTCTTGCATCAGTTTTTCATATAAATCTTCCAAGAAAATAAAACAGCAGTGAGTCTAACACACCAGTTGTTTTAAAGCACCTAAGGTCACGTGTGTGGTTACCTCTCTCTGCCTTGATCTTATCCAGGATTTGGTTTTTATCAGCGAGGTCAGATTTTAATGCCGTCTCCAGCTGGGCCACCTGTAGTTTGAGCTGCTGTTCTCTCGTCTTCCATTTCTGCTCCTGACTCACATCGAATGCACTATTGCAACAGAAAAACAGAACTTCAGTGATGTGCTCAGAGCCAAACGGTCGCCTACAATGCTAGGGATTTGATGAAATTTTACTTGCATGTAATTATACATAATTTATTATGATTATAACAATAAGTACATGTAACGTGTAACAAGGACACCTTAAAATAAAGTGTTAAAATCAAGTAGCATGCGATACTTCATTTTCTGAAGTGTAATTTCTCTTATTATTACTATTTAATGTAGTTCACTCAAGCTTTGACCTTCTCACCTTTTTACTAACTTGTCACAGTTTTCCTTAAGCAAGTCTCTCTCCTTCTCCAAATCCTGGATTCTGTCTTGTAACTGAAAAAAATTAAATAAAAATAATAATTGCGTATTTCAACCTATATTTACATTTTGTATTTGAGCTTTATTTCAGTTGCTAAAACTTTTGTTAACAGAAACAGCACTGGCTGTGATACGTTTGCACTTTCAAAAGCATGTGTCTTATTGTATATATAAAGTATGTGTGTAGGTTAGCAGCTGTACTTCTTGCGTGTGTCTTTGGTCCAGAGCTCTGGTCTGAATCTGTGTCTCCAGCTGTAAACTCTTCAGTCTCTCCTCCTTCAGCTGTCGGCTCACTTCATCCACCTTCACCAGCGCTATATCATGACTGGCCTTCAGAGTCTTCATACTCTAGAAACACAAGCACTGTCTAAACACTGCAGTTGCTATTGGCATGACCACCAGCAGAGGGCACAACAAATGAGACACTGATGTTGATCCCAAAGAAATGTACCTTGGTCCTAAAACTGATTTACAATATATAATAAAGTTAAAAAACAAACAAACGCTATGGTCCAATCAATGGCTTACAATTTGTAATTTTTATGACAGATTTATTTACTACAGATTTAATAATGTTTTTGAAATAATATGACGAATATGTTAATAATACAGCTATATTGTAATTTTCTGCTGCTTAATACTTTTTTGAGGAAACATGACACATTTATATTTCTCTGGGAAATATAAAGTTCAAGAGAAATTTATTTGAAATTGTTTGTAACGTGTAAATGTCTTTACTATCAATTTTGAACAATTAAATGCATACTTAATTCAACATTAGTGTGCATACACATATTCTTACGCATGCAACATGTCAGACAGTATAGATGTGTAAATCCAGGAAAGAGCAGAGAATACAGTTCACAGTTATAATAACGCATGAACTATAATTGGCTCTACTGTAATCTGGAGTTGTCACTGGAGTCCCTGACAGTCAGTCGTACCTCCTGTTGCTGTAGAAATCTGCCCTCCAGCACAGTGAGTGTGTTTGCTTTCTCAGACAGCAGCTTCTGTAGTTTAATCATCTCCACGTTATCCTTTATAGTTAACCTGCAAAACACATGCCTCATCTCATCTCAACTCTGCTGCAGTCAAAGTAATATTCTATTACAGCAGTTGAATCTGAGTTTAATAATTTGCTGTTTAAAAGGAGCGAGCAGCACCTCTGTCCGCTGGACTGATGCGCTCTCATCTGGAGGAGTGATTCCTCAAACTCTCTCTCTTTCCTCTTCAGTTGATCTCTCAGGATCTCTGCTGATCTCTCCATCTCCTCCATCTGAGCTTGCTGGCTCTCAATCGCATTCTCTCTGTCATCAGATAAAACAGGCCAAACGTTTGAGCATATGTAATGTTATGCACTCCAAGAGTGTTGTGTGTCTGTCAGCACTCACAGGTTGCGGATTTCAGCACGGGCCTCGTCCAGCAGACTGTGTCCATAGCGGGGCAACAAACCCTGGGGTGGTTTTGCACTCATGTCCCCTTCAACATGTCTGGTACCTTTGAATAAAAAAATAAATAGAAAACACAAACATATTTAAGTCTTCATGATTTTTTCCAGCACCTCCCCAGAAGAAACACTCTCCGCCCCCAACAAAGCGATTACTAAATTAGACCAGAATTATTTGACATTGTACCATTTATATTACAGAATAGAATAGAAAGGAATGGAATGTAGAAGACAGAGTAATATTACAATAGAAAACTGAATAGTTGATAGCATAGAAAAGAAAAAATAACAGATCAAAGACGAGAATAAAGAATTAAAATAGAAGAATTAAGATGCATGTGAATTCAATACAATGCAATACATTGTAGAACATTGCAGCAATAGAATAGAGCAGACATCTAAAAAGAATACAAATAGAACAACATAGAATATAGAAGTGAACATAACATTAATACTATATAAATTACAGAACAGAAATGAATAGAACATAATAGACCTTACATAATGGCAGGAAGTAATTGTGTAAAATAGTGTAAAACTGCAATACAACAGAATATTTGCAAAACCGAAAAAATATAGATGAGAACAGAGTAAAAATAAAGTAGAACAGAACTTACTACAATAGAGTAATATTTAACAGTGAAAAGAATATAACAGAACATAATACAAAATAGAATAGAATAAGGCAAACAAACAACATAATATGATTCACTACAAATGATATATTAGAATATAGTGAAGAATAGTAGAATTGCAGAACAGAATAAAACATATATTATAAATGATAGTATAAAATTGAATAGAATGTAACAACATACAGTAGTAGAACAAAATGTGAAATATGACACATTTAAAATAGAATAGAATGTGAATTGCAGAAGACAGAGTAAAATTACAATAGAAAACAGAATTGAAGAATTAAAATAGAAGACAGAATTGAGATAAATGAGAATTCAATACAATGCATTGCAGTAGTAGAATAGAAAAGACAACTAGAACGAATACAAATAGAACAAAATGGAATATAAAAGTGAACATAACATAAATACAGTACGTATTGTAGAACAGAAAAGAATAGAACAGAACAGAATAGACCTTATATACTCTAAATGGCAGGAAGTATTAGTGTAAAATAGTGTAAAATTGCAATAGAACAGAATGTTTGCAAAACAGAAAAAAACAGAACAAAACAATTACAGATGAGAATAGAGTACAAATAAAATAGAACAGGATTTATTAGAATAGAGTAATATTTAACAGTGAAAAGAATATAACAGAACATAATACAAAACAGACAAACAACAGTATATTTATGACAAAGTATGTATTAGAATATAGCAAGGAATAGTAGACTTGCAGAACAGAATAAAACCATATATTACAAATTATAGTATAAAATGGAATAGAATGTAACAACATACAGTAATAGAACAAAATATGAAATAGGACACATTTAGCATAGAATGGAATAGAATGTGAATTGCAGAAGACAGAGTAAAATTACAATAGAAAACAGAATTGAAGAATTAAAATAGAAGACAGAATTTAGATATATGAGAATTCAATACAATGCATTGCAGTAATAGAATAGAAAAGGCAACTAGAACGAAAACAAATAGAACCAAATAGAATATAAAAGCGAACATAAGTACGTATTATAGAACAGAACAGAATAGACCTTATATTACAAATTATAGTATAAAATGGAATAGAATGTAACAACATACAGTAATAGAACAAAATGTGAAATAGGACACATTTAGAATAGAATAGAATAGAATAGGATAGAAATGGCAGAAGGTAGAGTAAAATAGAAATAAAACAAACAAATAAAATAGATACTAGACTATACTAGAATAGATAACAAAACAGAATACAAATAGAGCAGAGTAGAATTTAACAGAATAAAAGAATATAACAACATAATACAATATAATTTTAGTACGAAATAGAACAGAATGGAAAAGAAAAGAACAAAATACACAGAACATAATATAGGCTAATATAAATTGCAGAAGGTAATGGTGTAGAATTGCAATAGAACAGAATATTTGCAGAATAGAAAATAAAAAAAACAACACAGATTGCATAATATTGCAAATAGAACCTAATTTAGATACTAGACTATAAGAAAATACATGTATAGAACAGAGAAAGGAATATAACAATATCAACTGCAGAATAGAATACGATAGAAAAGAATGGAATATAACAGAACAGAAGAAATGTACCTGCTCTGGGAGTGTGAGGTCGTGGTGGTGTCGTGGGCATGTGGTCTCTGAGTCTGCGGAGGCCGGAGTTGATGCGGGGCTGGATGTGGCTGTAGGGAGTGTGCCGGCGGTTCTGAACCTGCAGCTGCTGTTTGGCTGCTAACAGCCGCCGTTTGAGCCCTTCGTTCTGTTTCTCCAGCTCCTGAACCTTCTCCTGCAGCTCCTCCATCATCTCCTCCATCTCAACATCTCGACCGCCCTCGCTCTGCTTCCGGTCCTTCACCAGACGGATCAGCTTGGTGGCCATCCTGAAACACCAAAGACATCTGTGCACTGACCGCATTGTTCTTGTCACCGATCCATTTTTGAAAAGAACACAAACAAACCAGTGGTTAGAATCTAATGACTGATCAAACCTGCGGATCTTGTCTTCTTGTTTGCATGTATGCTGCTTAAGCGTGAGGTTTTCTTCCTGCAGCCGTAGAAATTTGTCCTCCAGCTCCTCCCTGCTGAACTTGGACACATTCTGCCTCTCTCTGACATTCTGGGACAGCAGGGCCTCTGAAAACGGTTTCAAACAGGATTACTCATTTACCTGCCATTAACTAAATACATTTTTGTGAGATATAATAGTAATATTTTAATACTGACCAGGCAATGTTGCTGCTCCGTTTGGGTTGACAGTGATGTCTTTCACAGGAAAATCTCCAGCTGTCTCATCAGCACGAGCAAACATCATTCAGACTGAAATCAAACAGAAAATATGCACGCGAAAAACCTTGAAAGTAGGAATTATAGTACATTATTTTATTAAAACCTAACTTTACACACAAAATAATACAACTGCATCACCATATTCACCTTGGACATGTATTATGATATTAATATCAGACGTTAATTTTACCACATATGAATATGGTAAACATTTAGTGCTATGCTACATTTCAAAATAGCGAGGTAGTACCATCTGATTCTTGTTTGCTTGATACTTGCATCTAAAACTGACAATTGATTTACGATCTGAAACGTTACATGTTTTCTAACATGTTAAGTCATTTGTATCGGAAATGCAGAATTTCGCAAATACAAATTCAAGTGTCCAATAAAAGACAAAAAAAGTTAATTAAGCACACCAAATACTTTCAACCTTCACAAAACATAAATATTTTAAGCCAAACTGATCTCACCGATTTAAAAGCATCACACACACCGCAGCGACAGTTGCTAACAAACAACTCCTCGACTTCCGCTTCAACGGGCTCTACTTCCGGCGGCTGGATTATGGGAAATTGAGTTTTTACGGCGTGACGTCTTCAAGTGCCTAGAATGAACTGCGCTCAAACACATATGTTGAGTTTTCATTGAAACGCATGTATAAAGTAGCCATTCCTTCACTACATATCACACATTGAATAAAACAAATGTTTGAATGAAAGAACATGTTTCGTTCATGGAATAGACGTATGAGGAATTGCAAAGAAAAGAGTATTGAACACAGCAAAAGTATAATTTACTCTTTGACCTATATTAAAATGTTAGCTGCGATGCAGGCTGGCACATTTAGACTCGCAAAACAGTAATTTATGAGTTAAGTCAAGGGGAAATGGCATATTGAAGTCAGAAAGTGGGCGGGACCTCCACTTCCGTGTGACAGGCTCTACGCGCAGATCCGCATTCGCTTTTATACTTACGTCAGGAACGCTTCGTATGTTCTCATCGCGTCTGAGTCGGCACGCGCTCAGCGTAACTCAAACACGGCAGAAGAGCTGTCAGTCAAAGGACATTTAAATGGCTACACCGTGCAGAACTGTACAGTCGCTCGCTCTGTCATGAAATAACTTCGTTCTCATTTCACCGCCCGGTCATTTCGTAGCGGTTTGCTTTTCTGCGTTTCTCGCGTGGCACACAAACATTATACCTACCCATCTACGCAAGAAAAGCCGCAGAAATGAGCGAGGAAGAAGATACGTTGGTGAAAAGTAGACATGCATTTGAAGATCTGTGTCGAGCTCTGAATATGGATGAGGACTCGAGTAACGGGGCATGGAGGAGTTATGAAAATATCAGCAAAAATTACACTCTGGAGGTAAATTAAAGCGAGAGCTCATAACATACAGGCCCGGTGCACGCATTTATAAACGCAGACATGCACCGACTAATATTCATGTGAATCGACATGCTAATATGTTATTTTGATGTTTTAATAAATAAAGCGTGTGTTTTAACATGTTAACGAACGTAAAAATGTGTGTGTGCGCATGTTACGTATTTGACAACAAGAGTGCAGAATGCCTGTGACATCATCAGCGACTTTATCTGAATGAACAGCTTTACAGCCAAACGATTATAATAATATACAGTAAGAGCAAGCTGTTATTTTTAAAGGATGGTTTTGGCCTATACATAAAAATAAATAGAGGGGGGAGAAATGCATCTGCATATTGTGCTTGTGCAGAAAAACATGTCAGCATTGGTAGCCTACTGTATGCTGCACTTACAGTAAAAGCACGGTCGAATATCACGTAACAGAATTATTACTGTATACATAAACCATGGTGCGTGGTAGTACTAATAAGCAGTGTTGGTTGGGAAGTAACCAGTTAAATTACATAATGTAATTACAAAATTAGGTAACCCTATTAGTCATTTTTAAGTTACATACTTACTATTATAAATACAATGAATTCTGCGTAATTACACGCAAGTGACGAACCTTTATCCTAACCATATTGTAATTACATGTAGTAAACTAATGTCACTCAGTACTTCAATGCATAATTATGCTGTAACAAGGGCACCTTAAATTAAAGTGTAACCCAAAATAAACTGTAATCAGTTAGTTACTGAGAAAAAAAAGCGTAATTTCATTCAATAGTTGATGATTTGACTGCTCTAAAATATGATACACCTGTGTTTCAGATGTTAAAAAAGCAATTGTTAATTAAAATTTTTTTCTATTTTTTTATTTTTTTTCAAGATTAACAGTTTTTTGTTGTCTCTCCTGTCATAGCTATACAAAGATTTGATTTCAAAACAGTATCAGAACTATTAAATTAGTACTTGTTATACCTCAGTGATCTCATAGTAAAAAAAAAAAAAAAAAAGAATTATTTTATAAAAGCTGCTAAAGTCAGATTTTCTGGTGGCTATGTTTTAAAAATAAAATGCAATTTTTAATGGTACATTAATACCAATATGGTCAACCCAGATCTCAAAAACCTTTCTGCAATATTTATTTTATGGTTTCGGTTTTATGATTCATGCAAATTTTGGCTGAAGCCTCTGTGTTATATCGTCTGTGTGTGTGTGTATGTGTCAGGGCAGTGAACTGCACTGGTTGGCGTGTGCTCTGTATGTGGCGTGCCGCTCATCGGTGCCCACTATAGGAAGAGGCACAGCGGAGGGCAACTACGTGTCTCTGACCAGGATCCTGCGCTCTTCACAGCAGAGGTCAGTGAACGGACACACTCCATCTGACCTTAATACAGACAGAGATACAAAAGACAAAGCTGAACACACATTCACACACACATGTTGTGATGTTCCCAAGACAACTTATGCATACAGAGTGCATTTCTTCTTGCAATTAGCTTCTTACTTCTTGTAGCTCGTAAGCCGCTGAGAATGGATGGAGTCTATAATTAAATAATTATAGCAAAAGAAAAATGGTAATATTAGGTATTTTATATATTATAATCACAATAATTCATAATAAAATCCTATGCAGTATAAATGCCCAAAAATCAAAGGTATATAGTACTGCATGCTCTTACGTCAACCCCTAATCAGAAGAATTTCAAGATAAAGGATGTTTTGCTTCAGTAAATGGACGTCCCACAACCTCCAAATTCACATTACTGTAATGAAATATCAATCATATCTGGTTCAATGCTTTAATTCATGTAGATTTAAACATATTGTTTTACAATAATGAGCAAATTGCAGATAGTAAAATTTGCCTAAAACTTAATCAACTTAATAAAGAAATAAATTCAGAGGTATTACTGTATTAGGGGTGAAAC
The DNA here is from genome assembly GCA_032361165.1 of Enteromius paludinosus. Taxonomy (NCBI): domain Eukaryota; kingdom Metazoa; phylum Chordata; class Actinopteri; order Cypriniformes; family Cyprinidae; genus Enteromius; species Enteromius paludinosus. The sequence continues at coordinate 14,464,734 of JAUMHQ010000094.1, read as the reverse complement.
TTGGCATGGTCTGCCATCCATACACGCAATTTTTTAGTCCGGATATCCATTTAATATCATTCTTTATTTCAGCCTGATTGAGTTTTTCAATAAAATGAAGAAGTGGCAGGACATGGCCAACCTGCCCAAGGAGTTCCAGCAGAGCACAGAGAAACTGGAGAGGAACTTCACTGTCACCTCCGTCATCTTTAAGAAATACGTGCCCTTGTTCAAAGACATCTTCAAGGCACCCACAGATGAACTACCCAGAACGCACAGAGGCAGGAAACAGAGGTACTTCAGCACACGATCACATGACACGTAATCTCAGGACAGGTCGCTGGAGTTCACAGATTATCTCAGCAGTGTGCAAACAGTCGGTTATTTCTGTATATGGATCTGATTTGTATTACATAAAAGCTCTTGGATAACTGAAACACACGGCTCTAACTCAGATCTTTCCTGTGTCCTTAGACGACATCCCTGCACCGTCACTGAGGTCTTCAATTTCTGCTGGATCCTGTTCATACACGCTAAAGGTAAAGAGTCCTTTAACATTTACAGGTTTACAGGTTTCAGACTAGTAAAAACAATTACGTCAGAACTGCAATATAGCTTTAGCTTCTCACACTTTCTTGTTGTGATGCTCAAATGTCTGGGGTAATACCAAGGCTGCATTTATTTGATCAAAAAATACCGTGAAATCTGAAAAAAAATTGCATATTTTATTACTATTTATAATAACTGCTTTGCATTAGCAATGTAATTTATTGCTGTGATGGTAAAGCGGCATACATCATTATGCTACTTCTTCATTATGCATCATTTCATATGCGCAGCACTTTCAGTTTCGGTTTGCAAACTGATCGAGTGTTTACACACGCTCAATCGTATTACAAAAGGAATGTCTACCCCCTTCTGTCTGAAATTACTTTCTGAGCTCGGATTGATTAATGTAATACATATTATTATTACTGTTGTTATTATTATTATCATTATGTTGTTATTTTCTAACTTTATTATATATTACTGCTACTGTACCTTTAAGAATTCTATATGCAAATAACCTTCAGTGATTGGTAGCCTCCACACACTGACACAAAATGTTGGGAGCTAAACTATGTTATTGAGCTATGGAACTATTGTTATAAAGCATTCAAGCAGGTGCTTGTTTTGTTTTGTTTTTGCTTTGCTTTGTTTTTGTTTGCTTGGGTTTTTTTTGCTTTTTGGGGGGGCTTTATTTTTTGCTTTGCTTTATTTTGTTTTTGCGTGGTTTTGTCTTTATTTTTTGTTTTGCTTTACTTTTTGTTTTGTTTTTATTTTTTGTTTTGCTTTATTTTGTTTTTGCCTTATTTATTTATTTATTTGTTTATTTATTTATTTATTTTTGCTTTTCTTTATTTTGTTTTAATTTTGTTTTTGTCATGATCAGCTGGAGTTGCCTGCTCAGGCCACTGGATGGCACTCCAGTCCCCAGCCTACTGTGTGTGTCTGTGTTTTTCCACTCCAGAATCAGAATCAGAATCAGAATCAGAATGGGCTTTATTGCCAGGTATGTTCACACATACGAGGAATTTGTTTTTGTGACAAAGCTCTGCAGTGCAACAGAATGACAG
>JAUMHQ010000094.1:14428767-14454144 GCA_032361165.1 Enteromius paludinosus | reverse complement strand
TATAATAAATAATAAATGAAATCTATTAAATATAAAATTAAATATATTGATAAATAATATGAATTATATGACCATATACAGTATGCATGTAAACATGCATTGCACATATGTAAAAAAAAATTTATATATATATATATATATATTGCATGCAATTAATCATGATGAATAGTTTGACAGCCCAAATATATATATATATATATATATATTTATATATATACAGGCTTGATGCAAACTTTGCATTGTACAGGCTGCTATTGTAACTCTTGAAATGAATTAAACAGGAAATGATCAATCCAGGCATTGTGGCCCAACAGCACATGTTGGGGTTTTTTGCAGACTTTTCCTGTTGTTGCAGTAGAGTTGGCCACCTGTCTGCTTGATATATGTTGTGTGACCAGCAGAGTGTTCCTGCTCGACACTTTTATACTCAGCTGTTTACTGTAATACGTTTGACAGAAACAGTGTTGTTTCAGTGGATGAAACATGTTCATACCAAAGTAGGTTGCAACCAGAACCAAAAAGGTGTTTACAGTCGAATGCTGTAAGAATTCTGTGTAGAACCACCACTGAACCCCACATATATTATTATTTATGTTTTATCAAAAGATGCTCTCCTTTATCCTGTAGGAAACTTCCCGATGATCAGTGATGATCTGGTGAACTCGTATCATCTGCTCCTGTGTGCTCTGGATCTGGTTTACTGCAACGCTCTCCTGTGCTCGAGCCGGAAAGATCTGCTCAACCCGGCTTTTAAAGGTCCGCACACAGCACTGAAGCATTTGTGTCCAGAGAGTAAGGGTTCTCAGAAGGTCAATCAAACTCTGTATTTTGCTTGTTTTGTGCGCAGGGTTGCCTGAGGACTTCAACAGTAAAGATTATAAGCCTGGCCCGGGTTCATTATGTTTCATAGAGAAGCTGTGTGAGCTTCATGATGGACTGGTGCTGGAGGCCAAAGGAGCAAAGGAGCATTTCTGGAAACCCTTCATTAAGAAACTCTTTGAGCGCAAGGTACTGAAAAAACAATGAAACAGCAATATATAAAAGCAGTATAACATAGTGAAATACTCATTTCAGATAATAGTTTGTTCTATAGTTTTTTTTTTTTCTATTTTTAAAATGGAATTTATTCCTGCCTTCAGTCTTCAGTGTCGCGCTATCCTTCAGAAATAATTCTAATATGTGATACACTACAGTTTATTCAGTGACGTTCGTTATTTTTCAAATATATGCTTTTGTTTTGGACTTTCTATTGACCAAGACATCCCAAAAGAAAGCATAGTTCCCATAAAAATGTAAAGCATCAAACCATTATTAATAATTAAGCACAAATAAAAATTTATGAAAATTGGCACCAATTCAGCATATTAGAATTTATTCTGAAGGATTGTAAAATAACAAAAAAAGGAAATAATAGTTAATAAAATTACTGTTTTCACTGTGTTTTTGATATTTTTACTGCATTTCTGAGTAAAAATAAATTTTAAAATAAATGTAACCTGTGTGAGCATAAGAGACTTTTTAGGCTAGCCAATCATTCCAAGTTGATGATATCAAACAACATTGTTTCTAATTAAAATTCTTGGATTAAAATAGTTTGGTACATGCAGTATTTGGAATATTTGTCATATTGCATCTTTTCTTTCTCACAGGTTTTGAAGGGGAAAGAAGACACACTGACAGGGTTTTTGGAGCCAGTGAATTTTGGTGACAGTCTGTGAGTGTCACACTTACACTGCAACACTTACTCTGCATGAAGCTGCTGAAATATTTATCTTGTAGTTTACAATCTTCTCACTCTCTCTATTTGTTCAGTTCTTCTCTGAACCGTGTTTATGAGGAGCATGTGTTGTCATCTGGTTCTCTGGATGAGAGGATATTTCTGGGAGAAGCGGCCAGAGAAGACATTGGCACCCCTGGACCTTGTTTGTGTGAAGGGATAGAGAACCAGGAACGACTGACCAACCCCTTCCAGAACTCAGTGACAGTATGTGTGTCCAACCAACATAAATGCACATCAAAATAATTCCCAATAATGAACAACAATGGAATATTGTCAAAAAACCTGTGTGTTTGTTTCCCAGGCATCTGCTCTGAAAGTGTCCACACCTTTGACAGGGAGGAGGTACGTGCCGGAGAGCAGTGCGGGTACCCCCGTTTCCATGGCGATGCAGAGTGTGGGGCGTCTGCACACTCTGCTGACAGGATTCAAATACAGACCCAGCATGAGACTCAGAGACATATTCAAGTGAGTCCATCCTTCTGTGTTACTCATGGTCGGCTGTATACACCCAAATATAAGAAGCAAAGTTCCTGTATTTACTGTCGGTTCACAGAAACTTTGTGATTCTAGAGAAGACAGTAATACTGCGATTCCAGAGAGTCCAGTAAACAGAGATTCCCGTAAAACTGTAATTCCAGAGAGTCTGGTAAAACTGTGATTCCAGAGAGTCATGTAAAACTGCGTATCAGAGAGGCCTGTAAAACTGTGATTCCAGAGAGTTCAGTAAACAGAGATTCCAGTAAAACTGTGGTTTCAGCGTGTCCAGTAAACAGGCATTCCAGTAAAACTGTGGTTTCAGAGATTTCTGTAAACAGAGAGTCTTGTAAAACTGTGATTCAAGGGAGTCCAGTAAACAGAGAGTCCAGTAAAACTGTGGTTTCAGAGAGAGAGTCCAGTAAACAGAGATTGCAGTTAAACTGTGATACTAGAGAGAACTAGAGAGAACCAGAGGGGACATTGTGCGTTCTCCTGAGTCGCAAAGAGGTCCACTTCTGCTTGATGGAAGACTAACCAGATCTGCTTCACCACATCTGGATGGAGTCTCCATTCCCCAGGTCTTGCCACCTGTCTCGACAAGCTGTCTGCTGCTCGGTTGAGGTGTCCCGGAATATAGACTGCCCTGAGGGAGCGGAGCCTGCCCCGGGACCAAGTCAGGATCTGGTACGCCAGCTTGTATAAGGGGCGTGAGCGCAGACCCCCTTGATGATTTATGTATGATACGGTTGCCATGTTGTCGGATCTCATGAGAATGTGCCGACCTCTAAGGCAAGAGATGAAGCAACTCAGTGCTTGGAATACTGCCAGCAACTCTAAACAACTTATATGCTTTAGTAGTTGGCTGCCTTTCCACTGCCCGCAGGCCGAACGGTCCCGCAGGACCGCTCCTGCATCGGTTGTTATAGTCACACGTTTGAGGTATGGGCCCAGCACCGGGCCTGAGTTGAGAAATTACACGTTCCTCCACATATCCAGAGCTCGCACGCAACGTCTGGAGTAATAATAGGCCAAATGGGATCACACATGATGCTGCTGCCAGGAGGCCTAGGAGCCTTTGAAATAGTTTGGCTGACAGAAGACGACCTTGCTTGACGTTCTTGACTGCCCTGAGGATAGACTCGATCCGAGCAGGCGTTAGATTAGCGTGCATCGTGACCAAGTCCCATAGTACGCCCAGATAAATGACCCTTTGCCTCGACAGGATTATGCTTTTTGTGGCCTTCAGACGCAGTCCCAAACACTTCATGTGAGCGAGGACGACATCTCGATGTCTGATGGCCTCGCCCTGAGAATTTGCTAGTATCAGCCAGTCATCTGTTTAGTTGAGGATGCGTATACCCTGAAGGTACTGATAGGCTTTCCCCTCGAAAGCAAACCTGAGGACCTTCCTGTGTGCAGGGTGGATGGATACATGAAAGTAGGCGTCCTTCATGTCTATCGTGACGAACCAGTCCTCGGACCTGATTTGGCTCACGACCTGCTTTACTGTAAGCATTTTGAACTTCAGCTATCTGACTGAGTGGTTCAAATGTCTGAGATCCAGGACGGGCCTCAGCCCTCCATCCTTTTTTGGACAAAGTATGGGCTGTACAACCCTGAATGCATGGCTGGAAGTGGAACCACCTCGATGGCTCCTTTCTTCAGAAGGGATGCTATTTCCTGTTGTAACACGGGAGCTTGAACAGGGCTTACCACAGTGGATATCATGCCACTGCCACCTGGTGGTCGTTGTCTGAACTGAATGCGGTAGCCTTCTGATGATGTTGAGAACCCACTTTGAAATGTTCGGTAGGCACGCCCTGGCTGTAAGATCATTTACTCAGGATTGGTGTCTAGTTGACAGTGCGGTGACTGGCCCTTCTCTTTTCGGTTTCTGGTTGGAAGCGGGTCTTTTCGCTGAGACAACCCCCTCGGATTCCAGCCAGAGCAGGCTGAAGAGTGCAGTGAGAAGAGTGGAGATGAGTTGTGGGTGCATCTCGATGCAGCCGCAGCACCACCTGGTGGCCCATGGGTGGACGTGCTACCTGCATCAGATCAGGACCTCTTCGTGTCCTGAGACTTTTTGGCCGTCAGGAATTCCTTCAGATCCTTCCTGGGTTTCGCTGATGCCATGGATGTGGTGTAGCGTCTGTCTCCCGTACCCCGATCTCGTGGGGGTGTTCGGGAAGCCACACTCTGTTTCTGACTTCCTCTGTGTGCCGCAGCAGAAGTCTGATGGAGCCGCTGTCTGCCCCCCTCCGCTCCCTGCGCTGACGAGCGGCGAGAGAGAAAAGAATTCAGCGCGGCCGACTGCCTCTTCGCCTCCTGGTGTCTCTCCACCACCACATCGACCATGCCGCCAAACAACCCTGACGGTGATAGAGGCGCATCCAGCAGACAGGCTCTATCGTGGGCTTTGACCTCAGTCAGCGAAAGCCACAGGTGTCTCTCCGCAGCCACCATTGCTCCAAGATGTCCTCTACATCAATCTGCTCTCTCTCAGACAGCTCCCTCAGGAGGTCTGCCTGATATGCCTGCAGCACCACGAGTGTGTGAAGGCATCCTCCAGCCTGGCCAGCTGCGGCATAACTTTTTCCCACCAGCGCTGATGTGGCTCTCAGCAGCTTGAAGGGTAATGTCTGCTCTCTCTTGAGCGATGATGTCCCAGGCGGAGAGAGGTGAAAAGCGAGTGTCTGCTCGATTGGAGGCATCTTCTTATACCCCCGCTAAACCGGCTACGTTTCCGTAGTAGTCAGATGCCGGCACATAGGAGCGTGCAGAGAAGGGTCTGGACCACGACCTACACACCTCGGTGTGCAGGTCTGGAAAGAATGGCAGGCTGCGGCGGGTAGATGGTGGCCGTGGCCGCAAAAATCGTTCATCCAGCCTGCTTGCCGGAGCCTCAGCCCGCGGTGCCTCGGGCCAGTCCAGGCTGAGTCTCTCCACAGCGCTAGTCACCACTTCCATCAGCTCCTCCAGGCGTGGTGACTGGGGTGGCGGCTGACTGTCTGCACTGATGACATCGATCTCCTCGGATGATGATGAGCGCAGAGCACACTGGTCCTGCACCCGAGGAGAAGTAGCCGCTCGCCGCGCTTCAAACCCCGGGTTATTGGTGTCTCTGATGGGCTGGAATGGAGATTGGCGAGTGATAACTGCATACACTGTGAGCAGTCTCCGCCCTTGAGCGCAGCTGCTGCGTGTTCCTCGCCAAGGCAAGCCACACATAAAGAATGAGAGTCCCGCTGCGTGAGAAAACAGCCACAGGGAGTAGCACATTCTTTAAATGATCTGACCTGATCCATTGTGAAAGCTTCCTCTTTCCAATCGTAGGTTTTAATTTCCCAGAAATTCGCTGCAACAGACTCACAGACAGCGCGCTGAATGAATGAAGGCCACAGTCTGATTCCCCGCAGGTGCTCTTAAGCAACCAGTCAGTAGCGTCACCTGAGGGTGCCGCACCTGACTTTAATCATGACAGATTTCACAGCAGATTCAGAGCATGGTCTCGCTGAAGGCGTTCCAAAAGCGTTTCGACGCAGTGTTGAGCTCCTGAAAAGGAACTGTGGTTTCAGAGAGTCCAGGAAACAGAGAGTCCAGTAAAACTGTGATTCCAGAGAGAGTCCAGTAAACAGAGATTGCAGTTAAACTGTGATTGCAGAGAGAGAGTCCAGTAAACAGAGATTGCAGTTAAACTGTGATTCCAGAGAGTCCAGTAAAATATGGTTTCAGAAAGTCCAGTAAAACTGTGATTCCAGAGATTCCAGTAAAACTGTGGTTTCAGAGAGTCCAGTAAACAGAGAGTCCAGTAAAACTGTGATTCCAGAGAGAGAGTCCAGTAAACAGAGATTGCAGTTAAACTGTGATACCAGAGAGTCCAGTAAAAATATGATTTCAGAAAGTCCCATAAAACTGTAATTCCAGAGAGTCCGGTAAAACTGTGATTCCAGAGAGTCCAGTAAAACTGTGATTCCAGAGATTCCAGTAAAACTGTGGTTTCAGAGAGTCCAGTAAACAGAGAGTCCAGTAAAACTGTGATTCCAGATAGTCCGGTAAAACTGTGATTCCAGAGAGTCCAGTAAAACTGTGATTCCAGAGAGTCCAGTAAAAATTTGGTTTCAGAATGTCCCGTAAAACTGTGATTCCAGAGAGTCCAGTAAAAATTTGGTTTCAGAATGTCCTGTAAAACTGTAATTCCAAAGAATCTGGTAAAACTGTGGTTTCAGAGAGTCCAGTAAAACTGTGATTCCAGAGATTAGAGTCCAGTAAAACTGTAATTCCAGAGAGTCCGGTAAAACTGTGGTTCAGAGAGTCCAGTAAACAGAGAGTCCAGTAAAACTGATATAATTAATATGTTAGTCCAATGAATTGAAGTAATTCTAGTTATTTCTATGTATATGAGTTACCAGTGATCAGTTGTTGCAGTTGGTGCTGGGGAAAGGAGATCGCTGGAGTCGAGTCGAGTTATTTTTTTAATAAGTAACATAAAAAGGTCTCAACAGGAGATGAGGAGAGTAGCTTAACACGGATAACATTCAACAGGTAACATTTAAATTGATCGACAACCTGAGAACTCAAAAGACAGGGTATTAATGCACATGGGACTAATGACAAACTGGAGGACAGCTGGGTAAACACAGGTGGGAGCACATTAACTAATGATTACATACAAACACAAGAAAGACCAAATATGGGTAGACAGGAACTAAAACAGGAAGACATGAAACTGAAACTAACACAAGAACACATGAAACTGAAAGAACAAACAGAACGTAACATCAGTCAACTGTGTATTCCAGTATTCCACCTATGATGCTGGTCAAATGGGAATCCAGATATTTCAAGTAACTGATTCCAGAGATTCCAGCGAATTGTGATGCCAGTAAAAATGTTCAAGTGATTAACTGTGATTAAGTGATTTGAGTGTATACTGATTACAAAAATGTCAGTAACATGTGATACTAAATTTTGCAGTGAATTGGGATTCCAGTGATTGTGACTGCAGTGATTCCAGTGACCCTTGAAAGCCGCAGTGAAACTTGCTGTACACTGGAATCATTGGTATTTTCTGTTTGTATGTAACAGATCATGTGTAAGAGACCCCAGTGAGTCTATAGCAGCCAGACTGAAGGAAATGTCAGAGATTTTTCTTCAGAATTATGAAGGAACAGGAGACGACAACAAGACTCTGGCAAGAGGTGTGCATGTTCATATTTCCTTATGTCATATTAAAATTTCTATTGGCTAATGGCTATTCCTACAATGCAAACAATGATTATTTGTTAATCGATTAAAAAAATCGGGACATCCTTTTTCGCAGACATTGCAGTGAAGTATTTTTGCTTGGCTGAGGCACTTTATTATAAATCACTGGAGGTGATCATCAACCAGGAGAAGAAAAGACTTGGAGACATGGACCTCTCTGTAGGTTTCATCTTCACACAAATCACAAATGTCTTAACTAAGCCACGAGGCATCCAAAACAATTGAATATTAGCAGCACACTTTAGGTAATTATGTCTCCTGAATGTTATTTTGTGTGTATCAGGGCATTCTGGAGCAAGATATTTTTCACCGTTCACTGATCGTCTGTTGCCTGGAGATTGTCATATTCTCATATCGACCACCAGGAGAGTTTCCCAGAGTCTTGCGAATCTTTGACCTCCCTGCTTATCACTTTTACAAGGTAAATGGCTATAGAGATATATATGGTAATAACGATAAAATTCTATGCATTCATTTCATCAAAAGTCAATGCTCTTTATCTCACTCACAGGTGATTGAGGTGTTGGTACGGGCGGAGGAGGGTCTTTTCCGGGAGGTAGTCAAACATCTGAACCATGTTGAGGAGCAGGTATTGGAATCTTTGGCGTGGAAAGGAAACTCCCCGCTGTGGGAGAGCATCCGAGAAGCCAAGAACTGCGTTCCTGCCTGCAAGGAGGTCAGAACAATATAATGGCTTATAACAACATAAATTTGATCAGTGATGTTTGCTATCCCTCTGGGAAAAGTATATTTTAAGATAGTTTAAAACAGTACATAAATAATATAATTAAAAAATACATTCTTAAGTGTGAAATTAATTGCAGGTAATGCCTCCTCAACACCTGGAGGACAGTTCAGGAAACAGTCCACACACTCCCAACAAGAATGAGTTCAGCAGTAATATCAAAGGAGCAGGAAAAGGTAAATTCCTTTGAAAAAAACAAGCCGTGACTAAATTCAAGTAGATTTCTATACACTTTATGAAATAAACTGAAATTTCATTTTTTAATGTCATTTGTTTTTCACCTGCAGGAGTTTCTCCATCGCCTACATCTCTCCATGACCGCTACAGCTCGCCCCCTACTGGCACGGCCTGTCGCCGCCTCTTTGTGGATGGAGATTCAACCTCTGAGCCTGCTCAGCCTGTCAAAGTGGCCCAGCCATCTCTGGTCAGCCCCATTCCAGCTGGACAGACTGTGGTCACCATGGCAACAGCTACTGTCACTGCAAACAATGGTCAGACAGTCACCATACCTGTTCAAGGTGCAGAACAATTTACAAAATAATCAGTTTATCATCAGTACCTTTATGAATCTTTAAAGCAAGACCCTCATACCAATGCTTTGCAATGAGCATGTGAGATGTGCTTAATGAATAGACATACAGTATAGTAGATGAATCACTAAGCAGATCTAAACAGGTGGTGCTGGGGGATGTGGAGGGTTTTAGAAGAATTACCAGTTAGAGCAAACACTATTAAAATGTTGACAAAGCAATCACATTGGCAGAAGGAGCAGAGACCATGTAGGAAATTAAAATAAAATAAAATAAAATAAAATAAAATAAAATAAAATAAATAAATAAATTAAATAAAATTAAATAAAATTAAATACCCAAAATGACAACAGTTGTTGATCTGTGAAATTATAGTTTTTGATTTTCATTTCTAACAGTAAAAATGCCGAATATATTTTACAAACCTTTCATTTTAATTACAATTTAGATATTCTTACATCTTTGTTTACACTGTTTGCAGGAATAGCAAATGAGAGCGGTGGCATCACATTCATCCCAGTGCAGGTGAGCGTGACGAGTCAGAGTGGGGCAGCTCTGCCAACGCTCAGTGCCCAGGCTCTGACTGGCACCCTGACCGCCCAGCAGCTGACAGCAACACCCACAGGCACAGTCCAGAACATCCCCAGCCCTGCCAAACAGGACAGAAAGAGCCTTCAGCAGGGAACACCCACCAAACGAGCACAGAAGACGGGCTCCCTCTGCCTGTTCTTCCGCAAGGTACAATTAGATCTGTTCTTCTGAAACCCTCCAGCACCACCTGTCTACATCTGCTACCGGATTTATGTGTGCCAGTTTATGCAGCAGCAGCATATCTAACATGCTCACAATGCAGGGTGTCTATTGGCAGCAGCAGGTCCAGCAGCAGCAGTGTGCGTTGCTGATCTAGTCCAAACAGTCATTTTTTTTTACATTGTCATATCTGTTACCACGCTTAAACAGTTCAGAGAGTTGTCATGACTGAAATATCAATAGATGTCATTAAATTCTAAATAATGCCCCTTTCCCCAATCAGGTGTATCACCTTGCTAGTGTGCGTCTCAGAGACTTGTGTGCTAAACTGGACATCAGCGCAGATCTGCGTAGGAAAATCTGGACATGTTTTGAGTATTCACTGGTACACTGCACCGATCTAATGATGGACCGACATCTGGACCAGCTCCTCATGTGCGCCATCTATGTCATGACCAAGGTATTGAAACATTTTTCATCAAACACACGTTATTTATTCATAGGTGTATTTATATGTAATTGGTCGTAATGTAGACTTTTGACGCAGTTTTTGCTAATGTGCAATTTAATGTATGTCGAAATTGCAGTGCAATAATGCGTGAAATCAAGGTTGCTTTATGTAGTACGCCACGTAACATTTAAAAAAAAAAGAGTAAGAAAAATTGCTGCTTTATTTGTTTTGTCCATTTTCCAGGTGACAAAAGAGGATAAGTCCTTTCAGAACATCATGAAGTGCTACAGATCTCAACCTCAGGCCAGCAGCAGCGTGAGTGTAACTTCAGTGCATGTGTAAAAGCGGTAAGGAAGAGGTGAGCATGATGAAGATATTAATAAAGATTGTATCTCAGGTGTACAGGAGTGTGCTGATCTCTGGAAGAAAGAGACGCCACTCAGGAAACAGTGAAAACACAAACAGGCAGTGCTCACCCACAGAGGGAGGACAAGAACAAGGTAAGTTTTTGACTCTGGACACTCTGCTATTTTGGTAGTTCTGAAATTACTAAAGAGAAAGAGGTTTCAGGTAAGCATATTTTTGTGATGACTCTTTTATAGGCCCTGGGAATGCGGATATCGTTTGTAGCTTGTGAGGTCGTTACAATCACCCTGTTTTTCTGTTTTGCAGCCAGCGGAGAGTGCAGTCCTGTGTCCATGCGCTCCAGCAGCACTCTGCCCATTCCGCAGCCCAGCAGCGCCCCATCCACGCCAACCCGGGCCCCCGGGGTCCCCCAGGAGGAGGAGAGGGGAGACCTCATCCGTTTCTACAACCACGTCTACATCAAACAGATCAAACCGTTCGCTCTGCGTTACTCCAGCAACTCGCCAAAAAACGGGGTAACTATTGCCCCACCTCTATATTGCAGTGCTCACCCTTATTTCAACAGCACTTTATAAAATACACATTTCAAAGCAGCTTCACAGTAATAAACAGGAACATAACAGAATCACTGATGTCTTCAAATATGAGACGAATTGACATTCTGCTGTAAAGCTACTCTTAAAGGACAATTGTCATTATTCTACTCCAGCTAGTTCAGTGATGATTCAGATTTATATCTATAATTGTGTGTGTTTTCAGGCTGAAGCTCCTCCCCTCTGTCCCTATCCGTCACTCAGGATTGGCTCTCCACGCCGGGTGCTCCTGTCCCACAATCACTCCATCTACATCTCTCCACACAAGACGGGCAGCCCAATTTCTCCTCGAGACAAAATCTTCTACTACGTCAGCTCCAGCCCATCTAACGTAAAAGAACAAACATTATTTCCTGTTCAGATTCACATCCGAATTGTAGTTCTAAAAACCGGTTTTCACTTCATCCCACAGCGGCTGAGAGAGATTAACAGCATGATCCGAACGGGCGAGACGCCCACCAAGAAGCGAAGTATCGCCCTGGAAGAAGAGCAGCAGTCTCCCGCTAAAAGGCTATGCCAGGAGAATCAGACAGCTCTGCTCAGACGCCTACAGGATGTGGCCAACGACCGAAGCTCATCATGCTAATGAGTCCACACCATCTAAAGTCGCCCAAAATCACTTATTTGCAGACACGAGTCCGCACATCAGCTTAGATAGATGCTTGGATACTGTTTGATTATGTGCGACTGCAGTCAAGCATGTGTTCTAGAGAGAGCACAACAGTCAGTCAGGTTCTGGAAGCTAAAATGCAATTCATGTTTCGCACAGGAATACTGATTTTTAACAATAACTTATAAACCTTTAAAGAGAGATCTACTGAATGCTCAGAAGTTTTTAATTGATGGTATATGCTTTTGTTGAAGCAATCAGTTTGCATTATTTCAACTTGTGTTTTTATATAATCGTGTTTAAGGTGCCCCTATTATGGGTTATAAAAGGTTCATATTTTGGTTTTGTGAGCTCCCAACAACTGGTTGACATGCATGCAATGTCAAAAAAACATTTACATTGTCTTATAATATGCATTTTTATCCTTATTTGCTCGGCAGCTCCCAAACGATTCCTTTTTCCAAACCTCTTTTTTGCATGACTCTAATCTGCTGTGATAGGTCGATCGGTCTCATTTTCATCTCATCTAACCTGTGGTGCTTGATAAAGCAGTGTTTGTGAGCGCAGTGCTGCTTTGTGTACAGCGTTACCGGCGACACAGTCCGAAAGTAACCCAAAAACACCAATATTTTAATGTTTCATATTGACTTTAACATGAAATGGCTTGGGATTCATTTTTAAAGACGACTCATTATAATGATTCAGAGTTGACTGTTTCTTTTAAGAGACAATAACTTTATAAACGGTGCACTTTCAGAATTAAAAACAGGATTTTTTTATCATGTATAGCTGTGTGACACACCGCGCTAAAAACTCATTTTCATACTTCATGATAGGGGCACTTTGACAATGGAATCTCTGGTGAAAAACTCCATTACCCATGAAACTGTACAGAAACTTCCACCAATCAAAGGGCAAATAGCCCCAAGTGAGCAAAATCAGGAAATTGTGTCATCATCTGCTCACCCCTGATGTCAATACACACCTGTGCGAGTTTATTTCTTTTGTTGAACACAGAATTTTCCATACTATGGAAGTTAATGGCTACTGTCTACTGTTTGGTTACTAGCATCCTTCAGAATATCTTACTTTGTGTTTAACAGAAGAAAGAAACCGATTTGGAATGAAATGAGGGTGAACAAATAACGAGAGAATTAAAATTTTTGGGTGAACTATTCCTTCGAGCCAAGTGAAGAAACAAATTAGTTGAACGTGGTGGCACGAGGGAGTGAATGAAGTCTTAGGAAATAATTCTTAAAGGGGTCATATGTGGCGATTTCAGGTTATTCTTTGTCTTTGGAGTGTCCCAAGCTGTTTGTGCTCATCCGTAAAGTTGCACACTAAAGTCTCAAACCCAAAGAGAGATTCTCTATAAAAGTTACGACTCGTCCACTTAAAAGTCCTTGTTTAAACACGCCTCCACTACATCACTCTGTGGGGAGATTTGCATAAAACCACCCAATTGTTTGTGCAAAGAAAGTAGGCGCAAAGTTTATTATCGCTGTAGTATTGTTGTCATGGAACATTTTCCGTCACACCAGAGCACACCTTGCTTCTCAGAATAATGAGCTTTGTAAAAATAATACACGGTGTGTGGAAACTAATAAGTTTTTTAACCTTAAACCTCACCTCTAACCAAAATATTGATTAGAATCGTCATATGACCCCTTTAAATCCATAATATCTTATTGCATTTCTCTGCATGTCAGGGCTCATTTGGAAAAGAGCTGCATGAATATTCGTCATAATATCTACATTTGTGTTAGTACGGGATTAGAACAACATGATCATTTCATTTTATGGGAGAAACATTGCTTTAAAGCCATTTTAACAAACTGACGGGCTACGAAAGATCACCATCTAATTAAACACAATCAAGCTGATCAGCCACGATGACCCAGTGATCTCAGCTCAGATATTTTTGAAGCTAAAAGAGTATTTTGTAGACATGCTTAAAATGCTCGGATGTGTCATAAAACTGAAGGAGATTTGAAGCACTTAATCTGTTTGCAGATCTAGTTTACCGTGCGTGTTTTATAAAGTGTTATTTTCATAAAGAGTTTTATAATGTATAGAGATGTATGTGGATTTGCTGTCTTGTATGTGTGTAAGGCTGGTTTATATATTTATGCTATTTTTCTAACTGTAGTTCGTTAGATGACTAATAACATCAGGTAACAATCATGTTATTAGTAGAGGTGAGTGCTCTTTTGATGTATTTATTTGCCATGTTGTTCTCTGCATGTATTAGAACTGTTAGAATCTCATTTCCTCTTCAGTGCTGAAAGGAACTTTTCAATAGTGTCTGCTTGTTAACATAAGATTGTGTTTGTTGTAAGTGCCTTTTCTCCTGAACTTTTTGCCTTTCCTGAGTCTAACACAGCGGCCCAGCATTAAATAATCATCCATGGTTAATAAATTTTTTCTAAGAAAATTGGTCTCAAGTGCGATTCTACTGTACATCAGGTCTAGTCTATGCTGTCTTACATATAAATGAAAATATAATATATATATACAATACTAAAATATCTCAATATAATAGTGTTGTATACTACATATATATTATTTAGCTTTTAATTTGCAATTTTAGCATCAATTTTGATGTGTATTTTTTTGCGTGTTTTAGTAATATAGTACTTCATGTTATACTTACTTATTCCAGTTTGTCCAATTTGTTCAAGCAACATTTCTAATACTTGTCAATATTTTATTTGATTTAGTGAAAATTATTGTTTGTAATAGTTTAGCGTTTTTATACACTTGCTCAACAAACAAGTTAGTAGCCCTAAAAATACTAGTTAGTTCATAGTACTTTTCCAGTGAAAATAAAACGAAAGTTGAGAAATGTTTAACATTATAGCTTTTAAATATGTTAAATGACCACTTGAAGCTGATATTCCATCAATTTCTGTTATATAGGACCTGAAAGTGGAGATAAAATATATAGGTTTTGTTTGCTGTCTCTGTATAATGCATTTTCCCCAGCAGATGGAGCACTATGGATACTGGATTTGCATTATGATAAATTCACACATAAGCCTTTAGATGTGAGTTATTCAAATGCTTCTAGAGTAATTAAGCTTTACTGTAATAAATGATTTCATGTAGATTAAACATGCCTAAAAATTCATGAATTCTCTAGTTATTTCTCAAATGTACATCTGTACAACTTTTTCATCTCCTCTCAAAGACTGAAAAGGCACAAAAAAAACTGTAAAAAAAAAAGGGGTTTTAAAAATGAACTACATTATGCAAATGCAATATAAAAAGCACATAAAAACACAAAGACAGTATATGTTCTTGTATTTCGTCCCAAACAGAACAGGAGTGTGGACCCATGCCACATGTAATGTGTCATCAACAAAGTTCAAAGCGTGAGACCAGACACAAAGAGACCTGCTTCTGGGCTCAAATATCGCGGGGTTATAATATCTAGTGCACACTATGATAATACAAATCACACAATAAGCCGCTGTGAGCTGGAGCCAGACGACCTGATTCATCTTGCATGATTCAGCATTACTCATAAACACACTGTATGAATTTAATATCGAAAGGTCCCTCACAGCCAGGGGATAAATAAAGGCTACTCCAGTCATTGTTGAACATTTGAGGGGAAATACACAAGAAATCTCTTTGAAATGTTAGCTTGTTCAGTGTGTTAGCATATTGTAATCCAGAACAGTGAGTTTTAAGATTTCACATAGAGTTAACATACTTATTTGCATATTCATAAGGTTAATAGCATTCGAAAAATCACATCAAGCGAGTAGACTGCAGGGTAAGCATTTAATTGTTTTTAATATAAATTGATTAACTGTTAATTAAACCTTAAGTCCACGCCGAGGCGTGCGAATTCAAATGCAGAGTGTTTATTGAGCAACAGGGCAAATAAAGACAGGCTGGGTCATCACCGGTAAACAATAAATGGCAGAGGCAAAGCAAGAGAATGGTCAGAGTCCGTGCGTAGGTCGAAACAAACAGCAAACAGAGTCCAATTGGAGAAGAAAAAGCAATAATCCAAACGTGAGCAGGGATCAGTAACGACAATTCCAAACAGAGTAAGAAACAGCGAGAACAGTTGTACTAGACAGTTTGAAAGCGCAATGGACCGTGGCAACTCACAAACGCATGTCTGGGTTTTATACACATAAAACTAGGTCAATGGGCGGAGCCAAAAATGAAACACCATGACAACTGACAAGCGGGGCGGAGACATGAGTTTGTGGCAATGAGTCCATGAAAACAAACACAAAACATAGGGCTGAGCTGGGCTGGCACATCTAGCTGATCGTTACACTTTCCTCTGGCAAACGCAACACTTTTCTGACTGTACAAATATAATGAATATTTAATGAGGAACGTGGTTTCTGATTGGTTGTAATCGAATAACGATCGATTATAAACAGTTATAATTATTGACCCTTTGCTAAGTCATGCCCGAAAACTACCACAAGCCAATCGCGGCTTTGCAACCATAGCTAGGAGCGGGAGTTCTTTCAAGCTTTCGAGCGAGGGAAACATGCTGAAGCGTTGTGCGTATGGATTTTGCAAATCTGATACTCTGTATCCTAAAAGTTTGGATGGGGTGGTGGAATTTTTTTCCCTTCACGGTGCGTTCCCTTTCAATTCGTCACTTCTACATTGCTTTGGGGAACATATAAAATCCCGTCTTGTCACAGTGATGGATCCCGGCTTGACTACATCTGTTAAGCTTTCACCAACAGAACTGTAATGAGGTGGGAAAGACATCGGTAGTCCCGATAAACACTGCTCAGTCTACAGGACCTAGTTGAAACCATGTAATGTCGGGGGTCGTGGCAAATAGACAATACTGCATTACATGAGGGGAGGAGTAAACCCTGGAGAAAACATTGTGATATGGTTTGATGATTGTGGTATGATTGGTTTAAGCTTGTAATTAAAGGAATTCCGTGAATGCAACGGCCGTACTGGTGCTTAATAAGTAATTATTAAAGTGATCATGACGCAAATCGCAATGAACTATATTATAACTATTGAAAGGCGACGACACATGGAGGTTTTAAACCCTTGCGAAAGTTCTGGGTGATGACCAACCTTCTGCCATGAAAATATCCTGGATTGATATGCCATTTGCCCAGGCCCATGATGACATAAGAGGGCAAGAACTCCTATAGGAGATTCAACGCCCTTAGAGCCATAAGCCAAAGCAACTGATCCAACGATGTCAACGATCCAGTGAGACAGTCTTTATTTGGACACAGGGATGCCTTTTGTTTGCCCTCCAAAGCAAACAAATATTTGCTCAGAGAATCTGAACTCTCTAAAGCGCTCGATATAAGTGTGCACCGTGCGTACAGGGCATAAGAGTGTATCAAGCATCCCTGCTCGGCCAAAGATTCGGAGCGGAAAGTGGATAGTGTTATGACCTGTGCCTTAAATGGAGTTGATAGCACTTAAACCCTTCCTGGGCTTTAAAGTTGGTTTACTTTGAGTTTACATTACCTGGCCCAAACTCAATACATGAGTCAACGATTGATAGTGCCTGCAGGTCACCGCATCGCTTAACAGAGGCTAGCACAAGCAGGGGCGCTGTTTTGAGAGAGAAAGCGTGCAAGCTCGCTGACTGTATGGGCTCGAAGGCAGAAGGCAAGAATTATTGGTATCTTGCAGCTGAATGGATCTTCGCTCCGCCACTCACACCAATTCGTAAAAACTCTCCATTTATGTGCATAAAGGCGCCTAGTGGACGGAGCCCTAGCCTTAGAGATGGTGTCTAATACGTGCTGAGGGAGCGTGTCCGTTACAGGCAGGCACCGTCGAACGGCCAGACATGAAGGCTCCAAGACTCTGGATTCTGGTTGCACTTGGGAGAGGAGGTCTCTCCTCAGTGGGATAATCCAGCATCTCCACCAGTTCTGGGAACCAAAGCTGGTTGGGCCATTTCGGTGCTACCAACAGAACCGATTCTCTGTCCTGTCTTATTTTGCAAAGCACTTGAGGCAGGAGGTTCACTGGAGGAAAGGCATACTTCCTACGACCTCCGCCCTGCAGATTACACTCCAAATCATACTCACTGTGAGTGGGTGTAATCTCCACTCCCTGTGAATCACCCCACTCCTCGACAGTACCGTCCGTCCTGATGAGAACGTGACGGTGGAGGATATCCGGGAGAAAGCACTGGAGCACTAGGTGTACAGCACGGAGCTCCAGACAGTTTATGTGCCAGAACGTCTCAGTTTCTGTCCATGTCCCGAAGGCTGACCTGCCATCACACACGGCTCCCCAGCCCATGCTTGATGCATCCGCCAGCGCAATTTCCACACTGCAGAGGCAGCAGCCCCTTCAGAGGAGGGGAGCACCCTAACCCTACTCCCAGAAAGGAGATGTTCTGGGTCAATACCACAATGCTTTTTTGCATATTTACAGTCAGCCGTAAGCTCTGAAGATGAGCTCGGGGCGAGATCTTCAGGCCTTCGAGTCTTGACGGTGTTTCAGCCAAGGCTGTCTTGGTCCTACCGTTGGCTCCTGTTCATGCCAGACCAAAGCAGAGGACAGGGCATGCAGTCATCCTGTGCTCTTCTCAGGAGGAGTTTTTCTGAGTCTTTCAACTCAGTCAAGGTAAGCCGTTGGTGACGGTCCAGCACCACCACATTACCCATACTGTGGCCGATCGCACGGGCTGTCACTTTCATCGTTCTGAGGGCCAGATCCATGGCTCGTCGGAGCTCTTTGAAAAATTCAGGTATCAGGTAAAAGATTCTAAATGATTGGCAAACAAGTGCTGACCCCCCCTCATATTGTGTGCGCTTGAAGGCCATTGGCCAGTTTCACTGGCGTGATTCAATTAGGCTTCAGTAGTATTTTGGAGAAAGGATATTCCCCATAGCAATGTAGAAGTGACCGATTGAAAGGAAACCAGCTTATCTCAAAGCTGTTCCTCAGTTTGTGTGTTTTCAGTTTGAATGGTCAACGTATGAGGCAGCTGCTACTTGTGCTGTGACCTAGGCTTTAGATTCATCTTCAATTTTGATTAAATAATTTTATAATCAGATGCATATTATGTTGTGGATATACCCCTAGAATGCATACTGAAGTCCCTTACGTCCTGCTCTTTCAGATATCTCTCCTGTTTGCCAAAAATTACTAAGTATCTCCTTGGGAATGTCTGACACTGGTGCATACATACAGTAATAGCCATGCCAGGGGCGAAAGCTTGACAGGCGTAGCAACAGTAACTAAGGTGGGTGGGGCTTAGTGAAGGGTCAATTACACTGTACAGATGGCCAATGTTCAACTGCTTCTTATTTATTAAATTATTTATTTTAAATGTGACACATCAACTGGTGTCAAAAGCCAGGAAGTTTCATTAGAATAGAGGCGAGATATGTAAGCATGCATCCCAGTCTCTTTCACATCTGATATTGTTCTTATATGGAATTATTGACTTCATTGTTATGCTTACTATGTATGAAGTTATGCGGTAAAATCTGTTCTTAGTCATGCAGGGGTAAATTATAGAGTCTCCTATTATTAGCGATCAAACATCAAGACATTATCTAATGGCTGAACAGAATGGCTGGGAACACCTGTGTTGATTTGACCTCCATCATCATCGCTGTGGAAATGATTCAGAGCTTCTGGGAACTGTGTGTGAGTCTCAGCACTTCTGCGCCTGAGTCTGAATGAAAGCTGATGTCGTGAGTCAGTGTGTGATCTCAGCGTCTGAAATATGACCACATGCAGCTCTCATACAAATCACTCAGCATCACTGAGAGCCCGGGACGCTTATTGTGTTGCATTTGATCATTTAGTGGCCTCAGAAAGGGCCAAAATCTTATTGGATTGGATCAGATACAAACATAAAGCTTCAGGCAGCAGAATTTATTTAAGTTTACACACTGAAGTAAAAAAGTTAAAAGAAGCTAAATCTGTAAAAAGAAAAAAGAGGGTTTTGTCACTTCCTCTTAATGTGACACTCCCTTTTTTCAGCTATAAATGTTATTTTTGAATATTCAGTCACAGATTAATTGTTTCAGTCATACATAAACAAGATATTTGAAATTTAAAACATACAAATATTTCATACCTTGAAATAATTGAATTCTTCACAAACCTTTGAAGTATAAAGAAATATGCAATATGATATGAAATGCGCAAATGTGTTTTTAAATAACCTTTAATAATCTCTTTCAGAATGTTTATTATTATTGCTATTGCATTTAAGAAACATTTCTTCTTATTATTACTGCTAAAAATAGCTGTGCTGCTGAATATTTATATGGAAGCCAATTTTTTTTTTTTTTTTTTTTTTTTTCAGAATTCTTTAAGTTTTGTAAGATTAATTTTTAATCTTAATAATTTTTAAATATTAATTTTGACTATATAATTGTGTCCATGTCAAATATAGAGTAGTAATTCATAAGAATATGTATTTATTTGTTTGTTAATATTATACTTAAACTTTTTAACTTTTTATTAGACCAAAATGTTTTAGTTTTTTAACAGATATATTTTAATTAATCTATATATAGATAATTATTTGCATGATAATGTCTTGCAATTTGTTTTTCTTTCTCAGAATGTGAAAAAAACATTTCTTTTTGGAGGTAAAATAGGTATAACTCAACTTTTCTTATGGGCATCTTCTTGTTACTTAGCCACATTAACAAAAGCAATTAAGCAATGTCATCACCATCTAGGAAATCTGGAAAGACATCATATTAGATGGAAGAACATCAGCACACAAACCAATGTAGGCTATCAACAAAACATTGGATGAAATTTTGCAGCATTAAAACATTGCTCACGTTCTTGTAAAAAGGATAAAGCAACATTTAATAAAGTTTGACCAGAGAAAATCTGACATAAAATACATTCCGTATTTTTCCTCTTAAATATACATCCTCTGGTTCTTTACAATCACAGCAGCAGTGGAAACGCAGAGGCAGTAAAAACCCAGGCTTGTTTTTGAGTAATCCATTGAGCTGATATTCCTGAAGAAATATTCGTTCTGTCACTCACAGACCTGTCAATCCTGAAGTTGCCCCTCAGCGCTGGCAGCTTTAGGGTCTGGATTTAGCGCACCGTGAGGTCCGGCCTGACAAACACAGCTGACACATCATAAATATGCGCTACATTTATGCAGATGTCAGACAATACCCAGCAGTAATGGCCGCTCGCTCTCGTAAAAACAAAAATGAACAGAGCAAACCTGGCGAGTTTAATTCATCTCCAAGGCCATCCTTTAGAACGTTTCCATGAGATATCTGCCCTTGATCAAACCTGGAGCATTTACCTGCTGGTGAACGATCGAGAGCAGTAAAAACACAGCCAGTGAGGAGGATGTTATAGATCAGAGCTCATCTCCTCAGTTAGGTTTTTCATCTCCGAGCTGTAAATTGTTTTTTAAAAAAGACACAACTGAGACGCTTGCTGACATACAGTAAGATACCATATCAGTGAATACGTAAAGATCTGTCTGAGGAGCAAAAGACTGAAGCAAAAATCTCCATCTGTTTTCAATGTCATCTTATTAGGGGAAAACTAGAGAGTTTCTCTTGGGAGTGACCTCAAAAAGATCCTAAAAACAA
The DNA here is from genome assembly GCA_032361165.1 of Enteromius paludinosus. NCBI lineage: Eukaryota > Metazoa > Chordata > Actinopteri > Cypriniformes > Cyprinidae > Enteromius > Enteromius paludinosus. Next base: position 14,433,002 of record JAUMHQ010000094.1, on the reverse strand, counting down.
CATATAATCCAAAAGGTAATGCTTTATATAAGGGAACACAAATTCACTGTTAACTATGACTTTGGATCAAGAAACTAGTTAATACAGTAGAGTTTAGGTGGTAGGGGATGAAAAATATGATCATGCAGAATAAGGCATTGATATGTGCTTTATAAATACTAATGTACATGCAATATGCTAGTAAGAAAGCAGCTTAGTAGCGAGAAATGGTTCCTAAACTACAGTGATACAACACAAAGAAAGTATTAAATGCTCAGTAACCTCTCTAAATGAACTGGTTTTAAAAGTGTTGCAGTGTGCAGGTAATGTTTAAATTCTTGTATGAAAAAAAGTGGCAGGGAATGAATGTATATCTCTCTTGTCTTTTAACACTTTGAAAATGAACATATTATTCTATCTTTCATCTGATGCTTTTGTGGACTGTCTAAGTAGCTCAATCTTCACAGGATATTGAGGAAGAGCAAAACAAAAAAAGAAAAAAGGTTTTAACGAAACCCCAGACAAAACAGCAGTGACAGGCATCAATCCACACACACTTATGCAGAATGTACTGGGAATAGGACAATGTGAAGAATCAAAAATCAAAAGGACTCTTAAATCTGCAAATGTTACAAAATTCAAATTAGGATAATAATAATAAATCACACAGTTTAAAATAAGGACTGAATTAAAAAATAAATAAATAATATATTTTCTTTTATAGAAGTCTTAAAAAGACAAAACATTTTTGTTATTAATTGATTGATGGATGGATGAATTCAAAAAATTTACTTTTATTTAGGGAACATTAAAGGGCAGTTTCCTGAACAGGGTTTAAGACTAGTCCTAGATTAAAATAAATGTTAAGAGCTGTCTATACTGGAAAAAGCTTGCACTGAGATACCTTAAAATACATTATTGCCGTTGTTTGGTCACAGATAATGCATTTTTCGAAGACATGTTTCTAAAAATTCTTAATTGTCCTAAATTAGCAAAGGTCTAGTCCTGGCTTAATCTAATTCCTAATTCCTAATTCCGGCCCTAAATGTATTAAGTAGCAGACAGTAAATATATTTATAGTCTTACAAATACTTTCTGTTTCAAATAAATTCAGTTCTTTTGCACCATTAGACATCCTGAAAACATCATCATGAATTCATAAACATATGTAAAACTGTTTGTAGCTTTCTAAAGGATCATGTGACTCTGAAGACTGCTGAAAATTCACTTTTCAACAGGTATTCACTTAGAAAACAGACATTTCAAACATTAATAGCATTTCACAATGTAAATGTTTTTACTGTATCTATTATCAAACAAATATAGCCTTCCTGAGCAGAAGAAACATACAAAAGCATACAAATTTTATTAATCCCGAACCTTTAAGCAGTAACGTGTGTCTGTGGCATTCAAAAGGTTCAGAATATTGTATCAAGTATATCATATATGTGGTATGTAGATAATTCATAATTATTGATGCGTTACTAGATTTTTTTGACCTACATTTTGCAATGGGTTATATTTAACGGCTGAAAATGAGTTGATTGAATTAGAGTGCGTTGTAGAATCTTCTTGAAAATGGAGTTGAATACTGCAATACAGTCATGTTTCACAACAACAGTTCAACCAGAAAACGCAAAATGATGTGTAAAAGCGGACATGGCTTTGAGGAAAACAAGATATTCCTGAGCAGGAAGTCCAGGAAGATAATTATGCACATATAGTGTGAAAACATTGGTGTCAGACAGTGCTGGCATGCTGTGTTTGTTTTTGTAGGAAGTAAAGGTAACATTTGTCCATATCAAGTCTGTTACCAAGGACCCTAGGCCACTTATAATAGCGCTCCCGCACAGCCTTTCATATCTAATGACTGTTAAACATGACTCATATGAGCGCAGGATGAGCACCTGGTGTGCTCCTGTTCACACAAAACCAACATGACATATGTATTTATGTATTTGTGTGCCGCACGGAAGAACCATGAATCAAAAGATCAGGTGGACAGTAATAGTCATGTTCACGCACCATCAAAGAGCAGAGGAAAATTCCTCAAGTGTAAGGTAACCGGCTTCGGTCAACACTTCATTGTTTGCAGCAACACAAGAAGAAGAGACAGGTAAAAATAACTTGTTTACATCACAGTGGCATTTAATAAAATCATGTTTTTCGAAAAACAGACAACCATGCAAAATATATCATTAGGCTCTGTGAGGCAGCGTGGCTCATCGTCTATTAATGCATTTGATTATAATGACTTGTACTGGACACAGTCAACTTTTAAGGGTCATGTGTGTGTGTGTGTGTGTGTGGTTTTAGAGGTGAATGAGTTAATCAAAAGTGGGCAGGAAATAATGAATGTGTGTTTGTTGCCAAATGAAGTCACTACACGCTAAAAATAATTGTAGTTTGCAATGCAGGCAGGATATGCAGCACTGAATTATGAGTATGATATAATTTCCCCTTTATCATTTTATTTTTGACAGAAAAGGTTATTTCCATCTAGCACAAATTATTTGTAAACATAACAGAAATCTGAATAAATAAAGCACGTAGCATAATTAAGCTAAAAAAATAACGATTTACAATATATCTTAAGTTTAAGCCTGGACTAGTTCAAATGTAAGCTAGATAAGGTTATTTAAAAAGTTGTCATTATTTACTCATCCTGTTATAAGGTTATGACTTTTTTCAGAACTTCGATTGTTCTGGGGAAAACTGCGAACTGTTCGGGAAAGACGCGTTAATTGTTGTTCACTAAAAGAATCGATTTCGTTGATTCGGTTAACCCGACGAGTTTAAAATGATTCGTTCTCATACCGAACCGATTCTCGAGTTCAGCTCACTGACTCGTTGGTCGGTGCAGCGTTTAATGGATCACTGGACGGAAGAATAGGCTTTTCAGTGAATAATAGCGACCTGAATTTCGGTCACACATCTTCAGAAGACGTCTCATATGGCACACGAGTCTTGTTGAGAACATTAATGATACTTTATTGTGATGTTGCGTCCTTTTGAAAGTATTTGAAACTTCCCTGTTCAGTAACGAATTTGAAAGAAAGTCGTGGGTGTTTGGATGACATGGGTGAGTAAATGATGACTGGTTTATGGTAAGTTTTGTTACATGCTGTAATTAAACTAATAAAAACTTTGACAAACTGTTTACAGTATTTTATACTTCAAAGAAGATTTCCCTGGAAATTAAGCATTTTGCAAAACAGCAAAAACTATTTTGGTAACGCCTTAGAATAAATTCCATGAAGGTCATTTAACAAATATTAGTTAATATACATGAATGGTATTAAAGTTTGATGCAGTATAAAGGTTAAATAGTTATATGTTTAGAATATATAAAAATGACTTATTAAATAAAGATATATTATAAAGTGTTGCATCACTGCGGTTTTGTGTTACTGCTGGTGAAAAAATAATCCTTTACATTAGCAGCCACTGATTCATGCTCTCGTACACGCTTTAATGAGCACAGTCTGAAACGCTGCCCAATATGATGGCGGGTAGGCGTGACCGTCTGCCGTGCTGGCCAATAGGAATATCGAAAGGCGGGGCTGAACTCTCAACGCTGTCAAAGAATTTCCTCATGGATTTGCGGTCTTAGAGTTGTCATGTTTTGAGTTGTGGGAGTGTGTTTAATTTGGATATTGTGAGCGACAGAGCGGTGATGTATGAACGGCTTTCGCTTATTTGACTTATTTCGTTCTTTTTGTGCTGACATCACTGTGCATTCCTGTGTGACCATCGGAACTTTATCCCTGCCAACTTATTATTTCCCAGTTATGATGAATATGTAAACAGTCCCGCGGTAGGTTCACCCTCACCGGGGCTCATTGACAAGGATGCTTTTGGTCGGTCACTGATTAATTTTGATGTAAGGACACTTGTGGATTCTTCAGGGAGAAAACAGTTTTTTTTTCCAGCATGTCCCGGAGGAAACAGGCTAAGCCACAGTATGTTCTCATCGGTAAGTTTTCGGTCACTTTCTGAGCTACAGCATGCTGAGGGTGTTAGATCAAAGCGCGCAAATTTTCATTTTAGGTATGTCATGTGTGCAACATTTCTTTGTTATCCACGGATCTTAATACAAAGCAATAATTACAACTCTTTCTTTTTGTTACAATAACTTATTCCACAACTCCCCAATACCACGGGAAGATATGTCATGACACTAGTTAGAAAAAGTCGTATAAGTTCAATTTATTGTATAATGTTTGCGTTGCAACAGCTTTAATATAGTGAGATAT